>JARHVA010002566.1:1137500-1235000 GCA_037957365.1 Torreya grandis | reverse complement strand
CTTCTATTATAACTTTTGAAGCCACACTTCTTCAAAAAAATATAAACCATGTAAGTTATGAAATAAAAAATTTAACTTATTTCCAAAGGTTCTCAAAAACTAATTCATATAGTCAATTCATGTGATATATTACTTAATCCTTTAGCTCATGAGATATTTGCATATCCTTTTCATACTAGCTCTATGGCTTCTAAGTTTTAGTCAATGGTATGGGTGATCCTTATAAACACAAAATATTCATGTATTTCATATCTCAATTTTTTTCACAATGATAAACCATTGACAAAACTATTTCATAGAAGATTTAAGGACTATTTTATTGAATGGTTTTATGATTTACCATTTATATCCATACAATGTTTCAATTACTTGGCTGATATTTTATTAACTCATTTTTAAACCATTATTAACATGAAGGTCATGTTTTCACATATCACTCAAATTAAATAAGGAATTAATAATAATGTTAGTGAGTGTGTGATTAATTTCAAAACTATGCTTACCAAGATGACTTGCTAATTACTTTATAGTTAATTATAAAGTATATTTTATCAGAGTTTGCTCTAACCCATTAAAGATAAATTAGTCTTAAACTCTTACCAATATTTGAAGGAACTTAGTTAAGTTTTTAAGAACTAGGAGATCAATATTTTAGAGGCTAACATGTTTATATGTGGGAATAATTCCCCTACATATATTGGAACCAAATATTAAAGCAAATCAAAGTTAGAAACTAAGGCTAAGGATAATACTTTACAACTTAGAATGAGATCAAGAATGCATTCAATATAGTAGATCAATGAATAGGAATGATAATCCTTTCATAAAAAAATATAGTGAAGAAAACCAATATAATTAAGTGAGAGTCCTCAAAATGTGATGTTTTTTATTGAATGAAAAATGATATCTTTACCTCCCTATAGATAATTGGACTAATCACAACCTTTGAATAAAAACCATAATGCTAGTGCATATTTTAATTTTCATAGAAGCCTCAAACATCAAGAAAATAGATGCATAATAGAGGCACAAGATCCAAGACTTGATAGACAATAATCAATTAAAAATATAATGTCAAAATAATAATTTGAATTAATTATTTTCCAAACATAGTTAGCATTTTAAAAAATTTACCAACCCTTTACCAAATCAAGTTACTAAATCAAAAATCAAGATGATTTTCATATGATAGGTTAGAAACAACCTTCACATACTTCTAGTGGTAATATTATTTATGGATTCATATTTGTGGTCAATTACACACACATAATGGATCTCCTTTGATTACATCTTATGACCATGATATTCTATATGATGATTCTAAAAATGGTCCATTATTCATTTGTGCCTTCATTGATACACATTTTAGGGTAACAAATATAATTTTGGTAGATAATGGTTCATGTAATAATATATGTATGATGCAATTCATTACCAACCTTAGATATAAACATATATATTTATTTGGTAATAATATAGTTATTAGATGATATGATGTCATAACTAGGACCCCTCTTAGTAGCATACCTTCCCTATCATTTTTGGTCCTAAGCTTATGTTAGTGTGTTTTCATGTATAACCAAATAATGAGATATATAGTGTACTACTCAAATGACCATATATCACTCAAATGAAATTAATCTCATCAAACCTTCACTAGAATTTGATATTTTCCCATGATAATAAAGTGATCACTATTCAAGGCACCACTTCTTAACCTCTTACACAAGTACAACATGAGGTGTTACCTAAATAATAACCAAAAATGATAATCATACTACCTTAGTCACATGCACCTAAATTACAAGTACCTTTTCATCCAAATATTAAGTTAATACTATCATATCCTTTTAGATTATTCAAACCAAATCACTTACTAAATATCTAATAATTATGTGACCTACCATTTAGATAATGAAAGTGTAACTTTACAAAATGATAATGCAATAATTTTAACTATAATAATACTAATGGAAATTATTTTAATAATAATTCTTATTATAAAAATAATATTTATACATTGGTACAATGACTTTGTATCAGCCTTCTTGGACTCATGGGTCCCATGACATCCAAATATATACCTCAAGGACATGATTTCATTTACGTATACACAATATGTTAGATATTTAGTTTTATTTTTTATCTTACATAATAACATCATGTGCCTAAACTAAACATTTTATACACCCTTAATCTAATGTGTATTAGTATATGTGTGGCTAGATTATGGTTATCATAAAATTTAAGTAAGTTGTATTAGTATTATTATAGCTTCATATTGTTACCAAAGTTAGTCTAGGGTGTTTTAAAACATAATTAAGCTATATATATGAGGTAATGGTTGGTATCATATCATCATATTGGGAATTATATTCTTATTATAAGGTTGTGTAATTTGCATCCTCAAAGTGGTTTGGTAATATGCTTCATTATTATCATCCTGTTTTGGTTATTTTATGATTTATTTTTGTGATTCTACTTTAGTGGTATTGTAATTTCATTACAAGTGGTATTGAAGCTTGAATCTAGGGAAATGTGTGGCCAAAATAGTAATTTTGAATAATCACCTATATATTTCAAACCATTACAAGTTTTGATAAAAAAATTAATATTTTTAAAATAATTTAAGGAATCCACAATAAAAAAATTAGGGTTAATTGATCATTTTTGAGTGATTTACTTTTATTTTACTATTTTTTCTAAATTTTCTTTATATGTGACAATTTAAAAAAAAAATCTTCTCTCCTTACATTTTTTATAAGATCTTAAGAATATATTTGAGGTCTATTCTTTGAATTTTTATATTGAGTCCAACTTAATTCTAAAACTATTTGGTCAAATTTTGGTCAAAGGTGAAAATAAATTATACATCGTCAAGAATTTTATGGTAGGACCACACATTATTGGCAAGGAAAGGGTTTTGAAACATTGAGAAAAATCATAATAAAGAGGAGGTAGATTAAGAAATGGGACTCAATTAGTCTTATAGTCTGTTGTTTTCTTGACATATCATAAAGTGAGAAAGATTGGGTATAGTGTGAAAAACATATAGTCTAATGTGGCTGATAAAGGATATGTAAAAAAATAGATCGCCAATTAAATAATATTAGACATCAACTAAGTTAACTTTTGAATTTAAAATTAAATTCACTAAATTATCCATAATTTACTAATACTCAAACCAATAAATGTGGATCCTTTGGTCAACCAAATGCAAGCCCTAATATTACTTAGCCTTTGCCTTCAACTAGTTCCCATTTGAAGTCACGAAACATGATACCAAAAGTGGAAATGCTTAAGTTTTATTTGAAAGGTGCAATCACATGGATCAACCATTTGGAGAATTTTTTTTGTGTACATCAAATCCATTGTGGAAAAAAGTTGTTAGTGGCATATTTATATTTTAAACCTAAGAAATTCATTTGTATGGATGATTTTATGATAAAAAAAAAAGAAGTATCTTAATTTCAATAGTTATAATTTTAATGACAAATTATAGTTTCACTATTGCAATAGTCTAATAGATAATTTATTTAATCAATTATGAAAACTGGACTAAGCAAGATCTATGAGTGATTATATTTAGTAGTTCAAAAATCTATCCTTATGAGTGTAGATAATCATGGATGAAAATTTAAATGACTTGTTTCTTGGATGGATCAAGGATCACAATCTGGGGTTTACATGTTTCAACCAAATTATATAGTTAAAGCTATTGTCATGGCACTTAGATCATAAAATATGACATTAGTCACCAAAGCAAAACCATTCATAAGTATAAGATATAAGAACACTCTAACACAATCATTTAATCATCTTACCAATCTGAATCCTCAAAAAATTAAAGATAATAGGGGGAAAAGGTTATGCTTTAAATATAATAGTATGTATACTAAAGAAAATAAATGTGTGGAAAATAAATTATTATACATTAAGGTTCCAATGAATAATAAGAGGATAAAAAATTAGCATGGGAGGAAAATGATTATCTAGGGAAGGAATCTTAAGAAATTCAACTAACTATTCATTTGCTTGTAATTTTTGAGATTATCACTCCATAAACTATCAAGGTAATAATTTTTATGAAAAAATAAAAGATGATAATATTGATTGACTCACAAAATACTCATAACTTCATCAATAATAAAATTGATTGTACATTTAAATTATCTTTTCTATCTAGCACCATAGTTTCAAGTTATGATTGTAGATAGTGGCAGATTCAATTGTTCCTAGAAATGCCACAGTATTATGCTCCATATGGGATAACATCAATTAATAATGTGAATAGGTGAGCAAATACATATTTCACCTAGATATCACATTCATAAACTCAAATAAAATTTACTATCAACTAATATCTTTTATTGAGAAGAGATTAAAGAGATCAATAACATGAATAAACAAACATAGGAACATTCATACACAACCAAGAACAAGCACAAAGTCTTAAAACAACTTATTCTTATTCATTTCTTTAAAAACACAAAGTTATTTTTTCTTTTATTCTTTCCAAAAAATTAATCTATGAAATCTTACGAAATTGATATCCTCTATAGAGGCATGTAAGCCTCCTATTTATAGGAAATTCAAATCCTAATACTTAGGACATAAATTCAAAAAATAGAAATGGTTTCACTTTTCAAGGTGCCTATTGACTTGGTCACACAGTTAGGAGTTGCATTATCTTTTTTGAATCTGATGTGTAATGCTAAATTTGGGGTTAACCTAGGTTAACCAAAATTTGGACCATCATAGTAAGCTGCTCCACCTTCTCCTTCAACTAGTCCTTCATAAATTTATCTTGATCATATTTTTCAATTAAGGACCTCATATTTTATTGCACATTTTCCTTTATCAATTCATGGGTAGACTTCTCCATATGAACCCTAGAGATCTAGTAATCTTTTGCTATGTTTGCATCTTTATATTTATCTCAAACTAGGATTATAATCTCATTTGACCTCTCCCCTTTATTATCTCTAAAAATACACTAAATTATCTTGGGTTTCTTGGAGGCCTAAGGGATTAGTGCAGTGAGGGTACCAAAATCTATTTCCAATGGTGGAACTATTTTCTTCCTCTTTTCACAACTTCACTCACCTATTTAAGTGTTTCTATTTCAAGAACTTATTACATTAAATAATATTTTTGAGCCAAGGCATTATCTATTATAGGTAAAACTATTAGATTTTTATCCATAGTAGGTTTAGTTTCTATTTATTCTTATGGAAGAGGTAGATTTTCTTATTGTTCGACTTCTTTCTAGGTTTCTAACTCTTTATCTAAGATGAAAAGTGGAGGATCTACCTTTTTAGGAGAAAGTTCTCTTATTTTCGGAAGAGGTGTTTATTTCTCCAAGAGGGTTTCACTTACCTCTTTAGATGAGACATGAGGATAAATTTTTCATGGATATATTGAAAGTGCAAAAGTTGTCATCATTAAATAATGGGCCTCGAGGAGTAAAGAGGGATCTGATGCCATATAATACAATGTTTTATTTTTTATCAATCCTTGTGAATGAACAACTCTTCTTAAAGGTTTTCACAATACTATTGATATTCAAGGAGTACCCTTGCCACCAATTCATTTCTTGACTTTAAATTTCATTGAAATTTTTATAGTTTGGGAGTTGACTTTTGTATTTACTCAATCACAATATTATATGTAGCAATAGTAGAAAATGTCTCTTGATTTTCCCCTTCCTTTTTCTTTATTGAATCAGGTATAGGTATATCTATAGCTCTAAAATGTGGAGGAAGTTTAGAAATTTTTAATTTTATTCCCTTGATTTTAATCCATATAAGAGTTTTCTTATGGACTCATTGAGTCAAAATTTCTAAAGATTTTGTATCTATTTGAATACAGTCGACCATGGGGATAGGTGTTGCCTTGATACCCTATGAAAATTAATTTTCATCTATCACTCCACCATCATATTTAATAACTAATTATTTAAGTATGTCCATAATATTATATTTAGTCACTTGATCCAACATAAAATTGGTATAATCAGGGAGTCTAACTTCCATTTCATCATCACGATCCTTCCAAAAATATTCATAATAAGGTACATGCTCAAATGAAGTGTTAAAAATGCCATCCACCATTCCCACTATATAAAATAAGGGATGACTATGAGATGTTTGAAGTGTGACATAGTTCATAGCTAGTTAAATGGATTAATCTTTATGCAATGATACCTACCAATAGTCATAGGTAAGTGGGTCCCAACATACTTATTATTAGTAACCAAAAACTTGTGCATATCCATTATTTGTCACACTAGTTCTTTGAGAACCCATTTATCTTCAAAAAGTTTTGGAATCATATATGGATTAGACTCACACCCATAAACCTTGATGTAGGAGATTGTGGGATAATGTATAAACCAACCACCCCATCTAGTGGTATAAACTAGAAGTGTTAGTTGTAGGGATCTAAATTGAACATCTTGATGATGAATTAGAGGAAAGCATCATTGACTCTATGGAATTTTTTTTTACTCTACTTTAGTGTCTATTTGGGATAATACTTTTGTATGTAAGAGATAGACATCAATCCCAGTGTGATAAATCCACCATAGAATATTTTTTGTTCAATTTTATAAACAAAGTAATACATCATATAAAATTTGTGAGTGGTATTCACCTTAGATATTTTCTTATGTATTTAGTCATTGATCAACTTATCCTAGTTGATATAATATTTGTTAACATGAATTATTTGGATGTATTATAACATCCACTCATGGTAATCCCTTATTTTGGGATTCCCTAGAACCTTATTAAGGAGAGTGATAATATCATTAATTTCAAGTGTAAACTCTTAGATATAAATCACCTTAGGGACTCTAGCCATAGAAGCTTTAGATTTAACAAGATAAAATTTGTTTAGGTATCTAAGATAATCATATTTGCTCTCTTCATGAAACTATTGAACTATCTCTGGAGTAATATATACAAAGAAATCATGATCAATAATTTTTAACATTTCTTCAATATACTTGGGCCTAAATTATAAGATGACTCCTCTAGGGATTTTAACCTCTCTTCTATCTTTGTCATAATGAATTTCCATTTTCATGACAAGCTCTAGATATTGCATAAATATTGGAAACATGTTAGCTTAAGGCATTCCATTATCATAAATGCTTTGTGTCCAATCATTTTTGAAAGATGCATTTATCCTCTTACATAATTCACCCATGTCAATATGACCTAGGTCTATTTCAGTGACTTGATCAATGTTAGAATCAATATTGGAAGGGGGAGTGACCCCTTATAATTGAAAATTCATTTTTATAGATGTTTATTTCAATCTCTTCTTAGGTGTTCCAAACATATTTTTCTTGTGATGTGAGTGATAGAGTGGGGATATTAGAAATATAATGTGAATGGGAATAGGAAAATATGAAAAGGGGAGGTAGAGGGAGGGGAGGTAGAAGTAGAAGACTCTAATGTAGTTGGATAAATATATCATTCATGTTTTGGGGCTACAATGTAGTTAGATAAATTTGATGTTGAGGTTTGGGGTTGTAATGTCGTTGAATAACTTTGACAAGATAAGATGCAAGAGTGAGGCTTCCAAATGTTGGTTATAATCTAATGGGGTGGGATACCTCAATGGTAAGATAAAATGAATACAAATCAAATCAAGATATAAATTATTGTTAAAGTAAAAAGTACAATCTTAAAGAAAAACCTTCAAGATGACTCGAAAACCTTAGGGCACCTGTTGAGAAAAACATTGATAAAAATGACCTCCAAATGCTAATAAATGTGAAAAAATTACTAAATTATAAAGAAAGAAAGTGAGAGATCCAAAATCAAGAATTTTAATGATAATAAATGGATTAGTGGCATTGATTAAATAACAAGGAGATAAGGATACCCCCGCATACATAGGCATTGGTCCTTGTTGATGAGGGTTGAGTTGAGCTCTAATAGATGAAGTGTAGTCCTCTTATTAATGAGGGTTGACTCATGCTCCAATAGTTGCATTGAAATTATTAAGCTATAATGAATACACTATAGACATTGGGCTCTAACATCCACACTTCAACCATCAAGATCAAATATATACACTACATTTATTAGGATCTAATGACTACATTGTAGTCCCTAGGTCCTGACACTCAAAATGAATAAAATGGCTGAGAGTATTTATGTATCCCCCTTTTTCTAATTCTTCTCATATGACTCATTTTAAAAAAAAATTCAAATGGGGTCACCAATTTTTTTAAGATAGTTAAATTTAGGGACATTTTACACCATCAAATATAATTTACTTATTCCCATAATTTATGATTTAATATAAGAATTATAAAGTACTTTTTATTTTACAAAGATTTATTTTCATTTTGAGTGTCATAAAAATTATAATTATAGATGAGGATATTCATAATAAAACTTTTAGAATCCTTGAAGGCCTATATTAATTTATGATAATGTATTTTGGCCTCACTTATATGTCATCTACATTTCAAATTTTGATGAAATTTATTTTTGGCCATTTTTACTATGTTTTATCTTTTTCTATTTGAGGATATTTTAAAATATAGGAAAACATGGGAAGAACACTTGCATCATTTGAATCAATTTTGGATATTTCTAAATACCACCAAATTTATGACAATAATTCCAAATGTGATTTTTTAGTTTGAGAGGTCAAGTATTAGGGATACATTATTTAAAATGAATGCATCAACATGGATACTAATAATAATATCAAGGTTATGATAGAATGTAAAGTGATTAAAACCCTAAAAGCCCTCTAAATATTCTTAGGGATCATAGGTTATTATCATCATTTTGGAAAAAATTATAGCACCATAGAAACACCACACACAACCTTATTGAATAAAGACCCTTCCATTAGAATGAGGTATCCACCTAGGAATTTGAGAAGATAAAATACTCCATTTACGCCACCCAAGTTTTATCTACTCCAAATTTATCCAAAACATTCAATGTGGAATGTGATGTTTCAAGGTATGTTATAGGAGAAATACTCATTTAAGAAGGATACCAAATTTGAGAGTTTTTGAATCAAAGGTATGAATTTTATAAGGCTTTTTTATGATAAGGAAAGGATGGAAAGTATTAATGCAGTTAAATAATGTTAATTATATCTGATGGGAATACCCTTCAAAGTGAATGTAGGTCGTGATAGTCAACAATACTTCATAGAAAATATAATAAAGGAAAGGAAAATTTCATGGCTGATGCACTATTTAGAAAGGATGAGTCCTTAGAGGTAATGTTGTATTCCATGTCCATGTTTCAATATGATTGGGTGGATGAAGAAATATTTGAGTGGAAGAATGATGTAATTAAAAAGGATATTATTCAAAAGATATAACAAGATCCAATAATTTTACATAATTTTTATGGAAAGGGGATTCTCTATGGTAGAAGTATAGGTTGTACCTATATAAAAACTCAATCCTTGAGCATAATTTTCTTATATAAATTCATGCTTATCTATTAGGTGGGCACTTATGCTTTTTTTTTAAGTGTCATAGAGTCAAACATGATTTCTTTTCAAAAGGGATAAAATTGTAAGTTGATAAATTTGTGGAATAATGTATGGTGTGTCAAAAAAACAAAGGAGATCAAATAAATACCCTATATGTATTTCAATATTTATCTATTGTTAGCTAGATGTGGAGGAGACTTTCAAAGATTTCATCATAGGGATGCCAAAATATGAATGATAATATTTCATTGTTGTTGTTTTAGATAATAATACCAAATATGCCAATTTTTTTACATTACCACATCTATTTTTATCAATAAAAATAACAACATTCATGTATATAGTTTAAAATCTCCATGGGACTAAAAATATCATAGCTAGTGATCATGCTCCTAAATTTACTATTAATTTTTTGATGCATTTATTTTCATGTTTTTTTACCTAGTTGTCTCTTAACTCATATCATCATCCTTAATTATATGGGAAAGTTGAGACATTAAATTTTTTTTGAGAGATTTATCTTCATTATTTTTCTTTGGACAAACAAGGCAAATGGGCTCAATGGCTAACACTAGTAGAATAATGGTTTAACACTTCTTTCCATACCTCATTAAAAATGTCTCCATTTTTTAAATTGTATAAATATTATCCACCATCTATCACCTCAAATTTTTGGGTCCATTCAAAGGTCTGAATAGTCTAGGAACATACCAAACACTAGTAAGAGGTATTTTATAGTCTCAAAGATACCCTAGAAATGGTGTAAAATTGTATGAAACAAAAAGCTCAACAAAATTGTGTATACACATAATATTTTTAAACTTTATCAATTACTGATGCTTTCTCTTTTATAAGTATCCATTGAGTCTCAATCTATGTGAATTCATGCCTTAAAGGGTGTACCTAGAAATGGGTGGGTAGACGATTGGTGCTTTTTAATATTGTTTTTCTCTATAAAACCACTTAAAACCAATACAATTCTCTCTTATATATTTACCTAAATTTTGACACCTACCTTACACACTCTTCCAAGTTATTCACTATCTCAAATAGACCTTACCTAAGTTAAACCTATTTTCACCATATTCCAAACATAGTCTAACGGGTCAACCCTATTCTAATAATTGAGCATGTGATGAGACTAAGTCAACCCAATTGACTTAATCTAAGACCTAACTGCACTATTTCTAAAACAACTAGGTCAACTAGGCCGATTATGTTAGTTAAAAGTTAAGAAGGGTTTAGGGTTAGATATAGGTATATAAAAGCATACTTCAACTAAAATAGATATAATCATTTATTTGTGTATCTTTGTATATTTATCCTACATTATAATTGAGGAGTCATTTCTTAGGGTTTCATACTTCCTTTGGAGAGAAGAATCTTGTCTTGTGGAAAAAGTCTTTTGGACGCATAGGAGAAATATTGTAGCCTATAATTAACCTATATTTATTATCCTTACAAACCAAAATAACCTATTTTAAATAACCATTGGCCAAGGGATATATTGAGGCTTGAAGGGTTCATATTCAAGGTAAGTATTCCTAACTCTTACTCCTCTTTCATTAGTAGATAGTTTTGCATGTATTGGTTTATGAATGTATTTATATCTCCATGATTAGGATTACATGTAAATTGACTTGAGTAAAATTATTATTTGCATTTTTTTTAATGTTATTTTCCCCATTTGTGCCATAAGCTTTGGTGAGCACTATATTAGATTTTACTTTACTTTGTTAGAAACCATATGACCTAGCTAGGTTTATTGTCTAGTATTTCTCGAATAGAGGCTTTTAAACCCTCTCTAATGTATTATATGGTAATAGACCCCTTATTTATGTATATAATATCTATTAGTCATGACCCCAATTTTCTGAATATATGAATAAGTAGAATCACCAGTTTGATTTATCTTGTCTAAGCTAGGATTGATTTATAGGTCAGCTTCACTTTCCCTTGTAAACATTCTAATGAACTTGGTGTGAACTAACCCTTGTAGGTTTTCCTTCATGATTTCATTTATTATCTATTCCATTTTTTCATCACTAGATAGAATATATCAACTTGATTTAACATTTTTCATGTGAGTTTTTAACACACATTCAATTAGATAGGCTCTATTTATCTTTGTGCATGTCATCTTAAAATATAGACAATTAGATCTATGTGATCGACTCATTTTGCTTCTTTGTATATAGGTTTTTAGACTCAGCAGACCCAAATGATTTTATTATAATGTTAAAAATCTTCATCTAGATGACACCATATAAAAATAGCAAATTCAACATCATTAAATCATCTGGTTCAGTCTAACCAACTTATCCATTTATTTCCTTCATTTTAGTCATGTTTTTCACCATTTTCAATTCTATAAAATTGTAACCCTACAATAAACTAAGTCAACTTATGACTTGGTTTTGTAGTTGCTTCTTACCTAGGAGTTTCAATTGAGTTATTCAACTATGTTTCTTTGGCCTTCTCTTCATCAAAGAAAATTGATCAAGTTGATTATGTTCTATACTACTTTCATACTCAATCGATCTAATTGACTTAGTATTATTCAAGTAAATGGAATTAACTCACATTTCTAGTAATTAATTCATCTTTCATTTTACTACTTACTTGCTTCAAGTAATACACATAGTCTAAATATGAAAGTTCATTTTATTGATTTAGTCACATGGATTTTATTTTATTCACACACTTACAAACCAAAAAATATTAAAAAACATTAAATAATTCTACCTAAGGTCTACCTATTTGGGTTTCATCACCAAGGGTAAGTTGACTCAATTTTATGGTTGAGTATAAATACATGGTTAATGGTATAGATTTTCAAAGCACTCGACACCCTTATCACTGAAAGATTTTTAAGTGAGGGGATAGGCCAAAATACCATCACTAATACAAATATCTTTCATCCTTAATAGCATGAAACCATCTTTAGCTTACCTTTTTCTAGTTCCTTTCTAAATCCAAATGCCCTATCACATTTATTTCTAAAATTATAATTCAAAACATTCATGAATGAACACATAGATTATAATTTCTATTTTTATTTTTTTTTCTTGCTCTTTGTCAATTGTATGTTGTATTTCAAAACTTGTATTGGCCATCATTGGTACAAGGTTTATGTTATGTGCCATAACTAGATCGACTGGGTTGACCTAGTTACTCGTGTGTTTATTTCAATTCCTCTACTAATTAACACTAGATCATCTAGATTCATAACTATAAAAACCTATATTTACCCTTAAAACATAGTTGATGCACTCTATAGTGTCTTCTAAAATTTTCCTTTCCATAGAACACATTCAATTTATTAAACCTAGTCTCTCATTGGATGGTTAGTTTATCTTCTTAAATAACATAGTCATTATGTTTGACCTAGTCTCTCACAAGTTGGTCTTTTTACCCTCTTATAGGACATAATCATCTTGTTTAATATAGTCTCTTATATATTACCTATTCTATTTAACTTCAACACATAGTCAACCTATCTTATTGTGTGTCTTACATACTTTCACAATTTAACCATCCATAAAACATAGTTGACCTATTTGATTATGTCTCTTGTAACCTATCCTAATTATTTTATTACAAAATAGTGTCATTTAGTTCAACATAATATCATACCAATTTATCCTCATTTCTAACAAGTATTTAGCTTCCCTCCCTTATCATGAATTTTTTGTTTGATAGTAGTATAGAATTGAATCAAATAAACATGATGAGTTTCACTAATCCTAATAGGTATCCTAAAACACACTTGGTAGAACCTAACATGGATGAAAGAAATGTTCATGTTACCATCCACACCACCAACTATGGAACTCCTCCTTATTCTTCCATGACACTTAAACCCTTGTTTTCACTAGAACATGAATGTGACATTGACTACATGGATGAAATGATATTTTTCATCAATAAAAATACTCAACATAGAGGTAAGGATCCTAAAACCATCTATAACTTCATGATGGGATCTCATATAGGATAACTCCATTCACCTTCCCCTATATTTTCCATAGGATTTGGGGCAAGCCATTTCTTTTCATCTACACCCTTTCCCTCTATCATGTTTCCTTATCACACTATGACATCATCCTCTATGTCTTCATCTACTTCCATGCCAATTATTTCCACAAATATGGTAGGTTAAACCTTTAGTGTGGCTCTTAAAAATAACCACACCCATACCCATGATACTAGTGCATCTCATGCTATTAATGCTTCCTTTAAGGCATCTCGTGCTAGTGTTGCTTTGTATTCTACTAGTGCATCTCATACTATTAGTGTTTGTCGTGACACTAGTTTGGCACATACCAATACTTCATCTCACACTCATAGTGTATATCAAGCTCTTAATACCTAACATAACACTAATGCATCAAATCCTACTTATACTAGCCAAAATACTACTCAAACCAATCAACTTTTATAATAAACTCTTAACCAAATGTGTACATTTCAAACTAATAACACAAATTAAATGATGCACATGTAAAATCACTTATTACATCTCTAATATGAACCCTCAAATTCTTATTTGGGAGGGAAAAATCCTAATCTTCCATTATGGATTTATATGGTGACCTCATACCACAACCCCCACTTATCAATAAAACTATCAAATAATTACAAAATAAACCTATTGTACCTCAAATTTCTAACATCATCATAAAATGTATCACTCCCACTATAACTTATAATGGATCTATAGATCCTACCTTATATTTAAAAACATTTTTAAACCTTTACAAATATTGGGTTAAACTTAATACTTTGGTTTCCACTAAACTCTTAGATAAAATGCTTTCAGGAGATGTTTTAGATTGGTATAAGCAACTGAAAACCCACTTCATTATTGGCTTAAAATACTTTGTTAATTCATTAGTTCAATAATTCTAAACTATCTTAGATAATTTCATCAGTTATATATAATTAGAAATTGAAATGGCACAAGGTTTCACCAAATGATGGAAAGCTTTGTCTAATAAAGTTGAGCACAATATGGTGGATGAGAACTTCTTCCACATATTTACTAATGATTTTCCCCTAAAAATAATATCACATTAGGATTCTTTCCCCAAAAAATTTGGAAGATGATCTTAACCAATCCAAATGCCATGATTTCATTATACATCAATTTAAACTTGCCCAACCTATACTGAGAACTTTCATGCTTATCAAAAATTAAAATTATCATGCGACCAATGATGGTGTTATAGATATGTATGAAACCATACACACCATCCAACCCATTTCTCTAAACAATAAAATGGAGCATGCCCCTCCACCTAATAAGAATTCTAATCATAATCCCAAAATTTCTCAAAATAGTCATAGCAATGTGCACAAACTTTTATCATTAGTAGAAATTAAAAAACATCTTCCGAGACCTTTACCATGAGATATTGACCCTGCATTTCCTATGAAAAGGTGGTTTGATCAAAATAAAGTGTGTTGGTTCCATGTAAGTTGGGGCCATTTTCATGAAACTTGTATACAATTAAGAAATATTGCTATGGACTTTATCATTGGTCCTAAATTTGACCATGAATCCCTTATATGTAAATGCCAATAAGATTATGGCATAACACTTAAATCTCATAAAACTCAAACTAAAAATAAAGGTTTAAACCAAGCTAATGATCATTTATCTATCTAGAAGGATCCCCTTTATAAACATCAAGATAACATTGATCAACCTACCCCTAATACCAATAACATTGAAAGTCTTATAGATCTCAACACTAACAATGAAAATGTGGTTAACATGACTAATATGAGGAGAGTAGTTTATTATATCAATTTAACCTTGACACATAACCATCACACCTCTTAAACATTTCATAATATTTAAGACACTTCCCCATCCCATCTCATAGAATTGGGGTATGTGGAACCAACACACATACAAGCATCACCTCCGACAATAAAAATTGACCATACCTCTCATACCATTAATATAAATTATTATTTTTCCCCAAATTCCATCCCTCAAACTTAAAATAGTATTTCTTATACTCAACCACAATAAATACCTCAAAAAATAACCACATCACATAAGGTCAATCAACTTACTTTAAACCAACCTAAATTACAAATACCTTTTCAACATAAGTTTCACTACACATCCAACCCCCATTCAATGGATCTATTACAACACTATGCACCTTCATCCAATAATCCTCTCATGGGTTATCATGAATGGGATCCTCTTACATAACTTTCCCATCTCCCATCTCAAAATTCATTTCTTAGAGCTTATGATAACTTCTTCCTATCATCACAATCACCTAATGAAATTATTATTCGAAACAAACATCCATCATCCTTATCATGTCAGATGATAATCTACCTTATCTAGATCTAAATATATCATTCTTTGATAATGTGAAAAATTTCCATCCATGTTGACAACATAGTGGATACTTCTCTCTCTCTTAAGTTTCCTATCTCTTCTATGATTCCCAATGAGGTATTACTTCGTGTAGATGAACCCACTTTATTACTTATCATTTAAATAGGTAGTATCCAAGTTAAGCATACTTTGATTGATGAAGGCTCAAGAACTTGTGTTTCTTCCTGTTTCTTCCCTTAAATTTACTAAAACACTTAGATACTCTAAATGTAACCTTAAATCCACACACAGTACATGCCAAGGTTATGATATAATAAAAATTCCTCCTTTAAGTTGTGTTTGGCTTACCATAACCATTCCTACTATCATTATTCATGTGAAATACCTTATATTTAACTTTTCAATTCATATAATATCTTATTTTATTGACATTAGACACATCACATGAGAGCAGTTACTTCATCCACTTGTCAATGTGTCAAATTCCCTTATAATGGTGATATATAAAAGATTCAATGGGGCATGAATCTTTAAAATTTTGAATAATTAAAAGAATGAGGTGTTTTTAAAATACCCACCCTTTAACTCTTACCAAACATTCAATTTTAAGAATCCAAAAATTTTAATTATTCTATCAGCTCTACTAGAGGTTATAATGGTAATCCAAAATTAATTAGAAATATTCCACCTAACCTCTTAGACTTAGATGATGATGAACTAGATGAGATAAGCTTAAATACCAAAACTTTATATCTCTCCCATATCATCATCACTCAAATTTATCCTTATTTTTAACCTCGACCTTGTCAATAATTTTTTTATGAAATATTGATTACTTTAACCAAAATAAACATTTCATTCACCATGCTTCCTTGATCGATAAAATAGTTCACACATATAATATCAACTTAAATACACCCAATTATGAGGACATTTATTATTTAGATAACCCATTTTTAACTAGATTCATTTATTCTAAAAATTTTGAGGCTCTTAAATACAATTCTTATTTATTAAAGCTTTCAATTCATTTTCTCTCTCCTTTTCTTATAGTACTTAATATTAGTTTTTCCACTATTATTCATAGGTTAGAGATGGATCACACATGTATTATACCTCCAATCATAGAATAACATCTTAGGAATATGCTCATGAATTATGCCATGATAGGACCTTACCATTTTTCAAGATATCATGATCCTTCTAGTTTGAATCCTTCATAAATGTTAACCAGTCTACTTAAACCCATTACACATCTAGCCATACCTACATATAAGCCTATTATATACCACTCTAAGTTATCCATTACTTAGTGATGTTTTTATACCATTATCTAAGATTAATCCCTTTCCCTCATAATGGGAAGATGAAACTTATTATGATATTCATAGATTTATTGATCATTAAACTAAGGGTTTTCATCTATATCAGTTGTAGCAGACTTCCTCCTCTATCACTTCAGCTAATAAACCTCCACCATATACTAATAGACATATTTGTTTCTTATATGGTAAAAATAACCATTCCTCTACTCTTTGCATTAAATATTATATGGTACATTAATACATTACATCCAATCATTGCAAAACCCAAAGACAAGACTATCCCACCTCCTAAGCTACTTCCAGAGTACATCCCTAAATATGGAGAAGTCTATTGTCTTTGGCATTAGTTTACTACCCATCATATTGATAGGTGTAGAGTGCTTCAAAAAATTCTTCAAGATTTCTCATAGCCTATATTGGCACTGATTATTCCTCTTACTATAGGTCACTCATGAATGAAGGCTCCCCCTTCTCTATGAGTTGCTCCTCCTCATATATCCATGGATACCATTCATATTGAGATACATATTCTTCACATTGATTATCCCACATAGGATGTACTGCATGAGAATCACTCTTCTTCTACCACACCTACATTTTTTGTAGAGATGACATGAAAGGAAGCCTTTTTATTAAAATTAGAACTTAAATGCATAGGGATGTTTCAAATGTTATGGATGACATTTGTGGTCAGATCTATCAATATTTATGAACACAAAATGATGTTATTGTACATTATTTATTATTCTATTACATGATTTGGATCGGATTTGTGATTCATTTATATATCTTATATTTTGAATGTTTATCAAACTTGATTTTACTTATCTCTTTTACATGAACCATTATATTATGATTTATGTGTTTTACATGGTTTCATTCTCTTTAGATTTCTCCTATGTCTTATTCTTATTTTTCATGGATTAAAAATTGTGCTTATGGTTTCAATTCTTTCACATGGATTCCTTTATTTTCTCTTTGATTATTATTTTCTACTTTTAAACTCAAATAAAGATAATTATTATTGTGACTTGGTTATAAAACCCTTATTCCCTTAGTATTTTATCTTTACCATATGATCGGTTAGAAAACATGACTTTTCATTGTAATAATTATATACACCGATCTATTTCATCTCCCTTTTCCCATTATTTATTTTCACATACTAAGCATACACATGGTTAAAACTTGAGATTACATACTATTTTATAGGTAATCCTAAGTTGTTTAGTCAATCATATCTCTAGTTACTTAGTCTTCAATAACCAAATTCTAAATCTCATTTATGTGTATCACTTTTATCACTCATGTTGGCTATTCCAAATCCATATGGAGGAGGAATTGTAAAATCCATAAAAAATTTAAAATCCAAATCATTTAAACAAAAATCAATGATCCATAAGGAAAAGATAAATTATAAAAATCTAATCACATCAAAAGAGGTGATTTCATATTTTTAGAACATCTCTTATTTCTCATCAAAGATCAAACTACAATGTTAGCCTCATGATAGAGCTGAGGTCCATGGGGAGAATTATGCCAGTATATTCGAATATGAGAACAAAAAAATCTATAGTGATACCTACTTTATCACACAAGTACCCAATATTGATAGTAGATTGACGACTCTATAAGGGGTCTTGAGGAATGGGGAACATGTTGTGGGAAGGTAGGGCCTTTTTAATTTCTTTGTTTTTATAACATTCATGAATTGATCTTAGTATTCCACCTACTTTCCTATAAATCTTTGTGCTTATTGTGGGTAGGTATCATTTATATTTTGATGGTCACTACATTCTTAGTGTTTGTCCTTCTTACCTAGTATGCCTCATGTTTTCTAAGGTTTTATTATAAACACCTATGTCATGTTTTTTACACTCCCCATTTCATTAAAACAATCCCAATATTTCCCCTTGATGAATATTGGTTTGTTAATTGATCATACCCTTAGGGTTTCCATTTATTATTTTTAGTATAAGACCTTCGATAGGTTCAGACATTCCTAAAAAATAAGCACATTAAATACCATTAATTTGTTCCAACATTTGTATTCACCTCATTAGTGTTCCCTTTATGATTTTTAGTAGAAGACCTTGGATAGGACCAGACATTCCTCATAAAATATTCCCATAAAATTTCATATTATAAAAAAGTCATAATAATATTAAATGATTAAAAATTAAGATAATGTGTGTTCATTATGATTTACATGTCATTTACGTAATTCTCATCTTGATTTAGTATGTTTTATGCTTACTTCATAAACATTTCACTTTATCTTCTTATTTTCTGATTGTGTGTATTTTTCACAACCATTTTATTAAAGTTCTCATTCTTGTTGTCTTGATTTAGTATGATTTATTTGATTTATACTTATATTTGTCTTTCATTTCATACTTCCCATATTGATTTAGTATGATTTATTAACTCTATTTTTTATTTGTTTTTCATACCATTTGTTATAACATGTTTCCACTTTATTTCAAAAAAAAATCATACTTCCCAACTTGATTTAGTAAGACTTATATTTGTTTTAATTTGGTTCAATTTTACTTATTAATGGTTTGAAACATTTTTACCTTTACTTAACCATTTTAGGTTTACTATATTTATTCATATTTTGTTTTTACACATTTCCCATCCTAATTTAGTGTGTATTACTTTTGATGATTATTTATACATTTCCAAATCATATGATTTTCTTTTTAACCATGCATGTGTGTCACCAATACTAGAAAAGACAACATACACTATATATTTCCTATAACATATACAAAAAATTAAAATACATGTGCTAGAAAAGAAATACATCGATTAATAATATCAATACAACTCATAGATAAATAAATGTCCATATTAATATATATAACATGACTATGATATAATATAATAAAAATACAAATACAATGTCTATAGTTTTAAGGCTATGCTCCATCATTTCTATCTGGTGGCCAAGCCAAACTACCCATATATGTATGCAACTGACTGCTTTGATATTATTTTGTAACGAGGCAATCTAGGATCTCAGACCATCAACCTACCCCTATATATTATCCACCTGGGCCTAAACATGTCCAAACTTTATCATCATCACCATATGGATAGCTTGCTCCTAGGCCAATGCCTTGTAGGCTTATGCCTCCCCATATCCAACTCCTATGGGTATTTTTAGGCCATATCCATGTGTATCTATCCACTTTGATACCTTTCCCACCAATTGAAACTAGCTAACATATGTTGGGGTATATGTTACAACAAGGTACTCCATAGTAGTAGTATCAAGATGCCCTAACACCTTATCCAAAATATCTCAATGGGCACCTCAAATAATGTCACCCCATCTAAAGTCCTCCTTAGACATATCTACAAATCACAAAAACTAAATATACATTAGATATCTTATGTGTGTATGTATGTATGTATATACATACATACATGCATACATACATACATACATACATACATATATATATATATATCCAAACCATACATACACAAAATATCTCAATGGGCACCTCAAATAATGGCACCCCATTTGAAATCCTCCTTAGACATATCTACAAATCACAAAAACCAAATATACATTAGATATCTTATGTGTGTATGTATGTATGAATATACATACATACATACATACATACATGTATGTACGTATGGTTTGGATATATATATATATATATATATATATATATATCCAAACCATCTAACCGTACCAACTACATAAACAACTATGCAACTAGTGATTTATCTAAAAGTTTTAAACTTAAAGCATTACTTACTAACACTAGTGCCACCAACCATGGTGTCCCCATCAATGTAACCATTGATAACTTCTTTTTTAGGTTACCTCCATGTAAATATAAATCCTAGAGACACCACAAATACATGTTGTGGTTGTATACTCATCTACTTCTCTATGAACTAGTTATGTCTAGCCTCTATTGTGATATTTCCATGCGTGACCACTAGTGGTTGTGTCCTCTCCTTGTGATGGTGCCTTTATCTCCTATATTCTCATGGTGGTTATTTTCATAAATTTTTATGTATTTATGATATCCTCACCTACATCCTTACCCTCTACATATAAAACTATCACATCATCTATCTTAGGCCTAACTACCCCTATTATTGTGCCTGACTTACCCATGGTTTTACTCAATGAGGTTTAATGAAAGTTATATCTATAATTACTCCTACATCCCCTCTACCTCTATATTCTCTAGCATTCCCTTCCTAATAAGAAGGTAGTACTATGGGAGCTATTAGATGTGATAATCCCAATTATGAAGGTATATGAGCTACATGATGTGGCTCCAACTATGAGGTATAATTTCTATTAATGCACACACATGATAATCTAGTAGCCATAGTATACCAAGTCATCCAACTAGCCACAATATCAGTATAGGGTCATCATACAATTTTCCCATAAGTAATGGTCTATAAAGATGAGGCATGAGGCACAACATGTAATGCATGATCTTGTTGCCATCTCACCACCTGAGGTAGCTTATCATCCACCACATGGCATAAACCAACTAAATGATATATAATAAACCTCTCATTTATCCAAAAACTCACTAAAATCTTGGGTCCCATAGTCTTTTACCCTTAAGTAAGCATATCATACATGTCATGTATGTGTTACACCCAAATCACTAAACCCAAATCACATAGAGCACCCTGATCTAGGATCGATTGGCATAATTATAGCATATAAAATGGTACCTTCCCATATAACTTGCAACACAACACACATGCTATCACATGTCCTATCACAACCTTCTAGATATTTGGAATGGTCAATATATATACATTAAATAAATATACTCATAATCTAAGGTAAATCTTATCTAAGCCAATCATCTAATGGGTTGTAACTTACCTCTCTTTCCTATCCTTTAGCACATCATAAACAACATTAGTCTTGATAATGGGAAGTCTAAGCAAAGTATGGGCATCCTCCAAGGTGATGCCTACCTCTATGGTATCCCCATCCACCTCCCATCATAAAGTGTTGGTCAGTCACTCTCATGCTTCTAGGAACATGATGACTAGATCAATATTGAGAGGGATACTTTTCATCTCCATGATGTCTCTAAATCTTAGGGAGGCTAGCCATATTCGATCCACATCTAATAGTCACTAGTAAATCTAGTAGTCAAGATACATCCACCTAGTGCCAAAATTTCTATCATTTCTATAAAATGTCAAACAACATAGAATGTATTATATCTCAATATAAAAGTGATTAAATACATTCTTAAAATTATTAAATTACTAAAAATTAAATACTTCATCAATGTATTCCTAATTTTTTCTATTTTTTCCAGCCTTTTCCTACATAGTCAACCCTTTTGATACTAAATCAACCCTGTTACCCTTATTAACCAACTATGTTGACCCTTTATTATGAAATTGGCCCATTCTTGAAAACATAGTCATCCTTTTTATACTAAATCATCCCTTTATCATATTTTTCATACTAAATTAGCCTTATACTATAGATTCAACCCCATTTAACACACTACATTGCACCCTACTACATACTGCATCAGCTAGAATACACTAAGTTAGCCCTGTCTATTTTTTTAATTGATTTAACCTTATGATATGTAGCTAGCCACCCATAACAAGACTAAGTTGGCCTTATGATATGTAGTCACCCACTTTTTCGCATCTCACCTTTCCTAACTAAGATAGTTGGGTTGACTCTGTTCAAAATTTGCGGTGACTTTTCAACCATTTACCATAAATACCTTAGGCATTTATTGGTCTGACTCTTTCTTACCAAATATCCTACTTTATTCCTAGTTTACCAATAAATTTCCTAAGGAAATTTTCACTACCTACATTTTCTCTAATACCTATATTTCTGTACATAGCTTAATTTCAATAAAAAATACCAAAAAATTTAAAATTAATGCACCACTTACTTGAGTTGCACTACTTACAGCCATTAGGTGTCTTCCACATCGTATCTATTGTCTCCTCACCATAGTCACTCTCTAGGATCCTCTAGGTCTCTCAATTTTTTTTCTCAAAATATTAAAAATTAAAAACTAATTAATTTTCATCCTATTTCTATTCACCATTCAATATTGTTTACCTATCAATTATTTACCATCGGATTCTAGTTTTCATCCATGACTTTATTTCTACTAGCTCTTTTTTATTAATCAAAAGCTGTTCTAGAATATTGAAATTATAGAGATTTATTATGTGTATTACATGTTTATTTTTCAAAAAAAAATGAATTTTCACTTATTTTATAGGTTCGCTTATTGTTCCCTACATTATACACCTTTGCATTTCTCTCACTTCATTTATACTCTACAATGCTAAGGTAAGTAAATGTATTTTTTTTTTTAATTTTGTTATTTCATTTATCTTATTCACTTCTTACTATAGTTTAATTAGATCAGTGTTATATGTTGTTATATTCTTTTCCCAAAGCACCATCCTATGTTATGCACATGATATTAGTGTTTTACACATGATGAGATTTGAGTGGGGCATATTATGCACACAATATTTTTAAACTTTATCAATTACTGATGTTTTCTCTTTTGTAAGAACTTGTTGAGTCTCATTCTCTTTAAGTGCATGCCTTGAAGGGTGGACTAGGAAAGGGGTGGGTAGACCATTAGTGTTTTACAAGGTTTTTGTTCCCTATACCACCACTTAAAACCAACATAATTATCTCCTATACATTTCCCTATACTTTGACACCTCCCTTACACACTCATCTAAGTAATTCACCACCTCAAATATACCCTACCTAATCCAAACCTATTTTTACCATCCTTCAAACACAGTTGAATGGGTCAAATCTATTCTGGGAATTGAGCATGTTACAAGACTAATTCAACTTAGTCAACTTAGTTTGGGACCTAACTGATCTATTTCTCAAACAACTAGGTTGACTAGGATGACTGTGTTAGCTAAAATTATGGAAGGGTTTAGGGTTGGATCCATATTTATAAACACATCCTTTACCTCATTTATAAGAGATATAATCATTCATTTGAGCATCTTTATTTACTTATCTACCATTCTACTTGAGGAATCATTGCTTAGGGTTTCATACTTCTTTTAGAGAGAAGAATCTTATCTTGTGTGAAAAATTCTTTTGAATTCATAATATAAGTATTGTAACCTAAATCTAACCTATCATTGTTATCCTTATGAACCAAAAAAACCTCTTGCAAAGCAACATTGTCTAACAGAGAGATTGAGGCTCAATAAGTTTGTATTCAAGATAAGTATTTCTAACTATCACTCCTCTTTTATTAGTAGATAGATTTGCATGTGTTGTATTTTGAACGTATCTATCCATCCATGATTAGTATTTCCTCTAAATTAACTTGAGTATATTTATTCTCTTCATGTTTATTATCCCCCATTTATGGCACAATCTTTAGAGAGAACTAGATTAGATTTTACTTTACATTGCTAGAAACCATAGGACCTGGCTAGAGTTATTGTGTGGTATTGCTTGACTGGAGGATTTGGAACCCTCTCTATTGATATTGTATGGTAAGATACCCATTATTTAAGTCTAACATATCCATATTGGTCATGACCCTAATTTTCTAAATGTACCAACAAGTAAAATGGCTAGTTTGATTTATCTTTTCCAAGTTAGGATTGATTTATAGGTCAGCTTCACTTTCCATTGTATACACACTAAAATGAAATATGATTTGAAGTAATATATTGGTTTTTTGTGTATTTATAGCCATATAATAAAATACCCTTAGAAAATTAAAATAATTATAAAAATCATTCACCTACGTATTATGTCCCTTATCAAGTCTTTTAGAATATTAATAGTGTATCATGCAAAATGGAGTTACCTCACACAAAAAAGCATTAAGTTTTAGCCCACACAAATTTACCCACTTAAGAAAATAAATGATGAGGTACCCATGTAAAATAAATTATACTTTAAAAAATGAGACATAATAAAATATTAGTGCATGTAGAATAATACACCAAAAAAATAATACCAATTCAACACACATAATATATACATTAGATCAAGATATGTATAATTAAATATAAATTATAATATGATATGGAAACCAAGAAAGATATAATAAGATGCACTACTAGAGATGGCATTGGAATCAACACATGGATTCTCTAATACCATTTCAAGAAAGAGGCGGACCCAAAAAACTCTTCATGTGAAGACACCATCCACAAAAAATCACTCAAATGAGATATCTCACCAATAATATAAATTTATTAAAAGAAAAAAGGACGTTGAAAGTGAAATTTTTGGATTCATAATGTCTATATTATTACAAACTAATGTTTTAGACACAATATGTGTGTCCATCCTCAAGGAATATAAGAGTAATTGAATTTCAACACACATAATATATACATTAGATCAAGATATGTATAATTAAATATAAATTATAATATGATATGGAAACCAAGAAAGATATAATAAGATGCACTACTAGAGATGGCATTGGAATCAACACATGGATTCTCTGATACCATTTCAAGAAAGAGGCGGACCCAAAAAACTTTTCATGTGAAGACACCATCCACAAAAAATCACTCAAATGAGATATCTCACCAATAATATAAATTTATTAAAAGAAAAAAGGACGTTGAAAGTGAAATTTTTGGATTCATAATGTCTATATTATTACAAACTAATGTTTTAGACACAATATGTGTGTCCATCCTCAAGGAATATAAGAGTAATTGAATTTCAACACACATAATATATACATTAGATCAAGATATGTATAATTAAATATAAATTATAATATGATATGGAAACCAAGAAAGATATAATAAGATGCACTACTAGAGATGGCATTGGAATCAACACATGGATTCTCTGATACCATTTCAAGAAAGAGGCGGACCCAAAAAACTTTTCATGTGAAGACACCATCCACAAAAAATCACTCAAATGAGATATCTCACCAATAATATAAATTTATTAAAAGAAAAAAGGACGTTGAAAGTGAAATTTTTGGATTCATAATGTCTATATTATTACAAACTAATGTTTTAGACACAATATGTGTGTACATCCTTAGGAAAATAAAGAGTAAGTTTAATTTGAATTAAATTACTCTTATATTCCTTGAGGATGGACACACATATTGTGTCCAAAACTTTGGTTTATAATAATCTTGACACGATGAAACCAGAAATTTCCCTTTCAACATCATATCATCACGGAAATATGCATAACATTAAAAAAATGGATATATAATATAATTGTCCCACCAATAAAATGTTTAACAATAACACAAAGGATTAAAGAGTGATCCTTGGTTCTCCTAAATGACTACATCTTTACCAACTTAGATTAATAATATGCTCCAAAATAATTGATTGACTAGCTTCATTGCATCAAATATATTAATATGATATATTGATCATTTCCTCATTTATTTTCATTATTTTAGGTCTAATGCATTGGGTACATACTAAAGATTGTTTTGGCCTTTATTCTCTTATATCTTTTTCCCTCATAGTGATTAGATCTTTTTCTCAACATGGTACTAGAGTCATTCTCCTTCAAATGATTAGTTGTGTATTTTTACATGCACAATATTTCAACACCACTTTTCCACTACCAATCTCATTTATGATCCATTTATGAGTTTCCAAAAATAACAAATAATTATTTATCATTTAGGTCAAATATATTTTTATTCAATCTAATAAAAATCTAACATCTGTCATTGCTTTAAAAATGGTAAAAAAAATCTAAGGATGGAATATAAAATTGATAAGGATTGAACGTAAAATCTATAATGTGATAAATTAAATATATGTAAATCTTGTAATTGTCCAAGTAATTTGATTTTATATTGTAAAATACTAGATATTGAGTTTCTTTTTGTATCTAAAGCACATGTTGCCCATCCCACTTCAGATCTACTAACATATCTACTTATGTCATTTAAGAAGCATGCCACTTGTTTTGGCTTTCATATAGTTCATTCATCAGTAATATTTTTTGAGGAATTGGTAAAAAATCATAAGGAATTATTGACTCCATCCATCCAATTCACTAGACTATTCTCTAATGCATTCACTATCAAGTAAGTTTTTCACTTCATTGGGATGACTTTTTTAAGATCAACTCTAGGTTTTGTTTGCTCTATTCTTTGTGAAGACAAAAAGTGACACATAATTTTTGATACACCTTCACTCAGGAATGTGAACCATGATATTTATTTTGTCATACATGAGAGTATTAAAACACTTACATATTTAGATGTTTTCTTGAAATCCTCATTTATATACATAGTATCAAATCACATGTGTGCACCTTCATTAACCATTTATATTCATTTGGTATGTATTTCAAATCATTTATGGTGGAATTTTAAACACTCTTCATGATTTATTTATTGATGTGGTTCTTCTAGATTTCAATTTCATTATCTATCTACTTTTCATATTTCTTAGAAGTGTTATGTTGGTTTGGAGCAAATATAATGGCCTTTTCTAATAGATAGAAAGTCTCCTTGTTTTGAGTTATTATAGTGTATATAGTGTATTTTTTTTGTGTGTGTTTTTTGAGATCTATCTTATATGCACACTAAACTATAAATTCCCATGGGGTTTTTGATGTTTTAGACTTATCAACCTTTATCTATGTGTGTGTTATGTCTCACACCTTTTTATATCAATCATTGGGTATTAATCTCTCCCATCACTATTAGTGCCATCCTTGAAATATTTTATATATTTTTGATCTCTTATATATATTTTACATCTCTTTTGTATTTGAGTAGTAGATTTTTACCATTTGTATAGCTATCTTAAGGTTTATAACCATATTTTTATTCCATTATACACATCCATTTTTGGGTTTGGATCATCCCACCATACAATTTAAAGAAGACCTCCATTTTTTGTAGCTAATCTATCCTTTATGATAGGATTTATTGACGAGATCAAGTTTTGGCATCTCCAACATCTATTTTTAGTTATCTTGTATGATATATTTCTATATTTTTGACAATATTATTATTTGGCATCCCAAAATCTATAATTTATCTATTGTTTGAGTAGTATATTTGGACCAATCTTTAAAAAAAATTCATCCACTCCACCTATCAAGAATTATGGGGGGTTATGTGAGGCTATACTTTTTTATTTAGGTGTTTTGTGTATCTCCCTTACTTATCCTTACAATGTAACATCTCAACTTCTAATTTTGGTAGTTTATTTAGTTCATGACACTCATTTGGTGAATTATTTTATTTTAAAAACCTAATTTAATATATTGATAGTCTCCTTATATGGATATATTCTCATGTATCTAGTGTCTTCTTTATCTTCCTTAGTGATCATGTAGTAGATTCAAACTATTCATGTAGTTTTAATTTATTCATTACTTTTCCATTCACTTATACATTATTCAGTGATAGATTCAGCCCATCTAGTCTACTTTCTTCAGTGATGGATCATCCCATCCTCTTAAATATTATCACATACTAATTGTTTTTTATATTACTTCTTGGGAGCCTTGTGGCATATTTCAGCACCTTCAATCACTTATATTATTTTCTTGGCTTTTTGGGAGACCATTCTAATGTGTCTCATTTTTTATTGACTTTATTATATCAGGGTATATAATCACACACAGTTATTGGGATCCATTTTTAGATTATTCTTAGCCTTCTTATTTTTTATAAGCCTTCCTAAGTTGTATTTAATGGGGGGTGTTTTGCATTATTTTATATGCATATTATGTTAATGCATGTTGTCTTATCTATGTTAAGTGTGCTTAATCATACTTGTCTAGACATAGAATAATATAAGTGAGAATTTAATGCTCACATGATTATTGATACCACCTCTAAGTGGGCTAATCACATGTGCCACTTAAATTAATAATAGGGAAAGTGTACCTATATCTTTCTCAAGTTTTTTATATGCCTCATCTCCCTTTGTATATTTTTTCTTCATTAACACTCTTGATTACATTAGATATATTGATATGATCTATTAACCCTTTCATCATATATTTACAATGTATTAAATCTAATGGAATGAGTACATATTGAGGAGTGTTTCCTAACCTTCATGCTCTTAGATCTATTTCCCCTATGAATCAATTTTTTTTCCTAACATAGTTTTTTATCTATAATATAAGTGTTTGGATTTATTTATATATTGCTTCACATGTTTTCTAGATTACATGTTTATCTTGTTTTCATTTTGTTAGATATGTTTACATGTGTGAGTTTTTGGGTGTGTGTATCTCATATCCTCTATTATGGATGAATTAGTTGTATAATTTGTGTTACATATTTTTTTTTTATAATTTCATTAGCCATTTTAATCTTTGTGACACTACTTGATTTGTAGTTTGTATGATAAAGTTTAATTTGTTTACTTTGTGTGACATTGCCTTATTTTTATATTATGCATGACTTTTCTTAGACTTGTATACTTTGCATGTAATATTTTATATTTACTTACTTTGAGTGTGATATATGATTTATGTGTTTACCTTGTTTGTTTGGTACTCTTTGTGTTACTATGAGTGGTTCCATGATCTATATCATGCATGCTATATCTTGATTATCATTATGCTTGTTATTTTACATTATCATTGTTTATACCATGTGTCTATGGGAGCATACTATATTTGTGATTCATTGATTTTATATTTTATACTAGGTACATGATACATCCATGCCTACATTCATTATAAATTACTTATATTGGGGTATACTATTACATGTTCCCTCATTACTTTTATCATGTCCATATTGGGACATACTATTATTTATAATTAATCTATTTTTTTATTATGGAATACAAGGATCACACTCATTTTTTACCCTTTTCTAATATAGGGGAATCCATTTTATATATTTGTTTATATAGTCTAGACTCTGAGTAGGTCATACTCTCTTGACTTATATATATTTTTTCATGATCATATATTTAGATATGTAATAAATAGGCTTTACATGATTACACAATTTTTTATTTATATATATTTTAAACATGATATGCATAAAATATTTATTTTGAGATGAGTGGTATGTAGAATATCCCACACCTAAAAATAATGACATGTGATTCACTTATTCTCCTTTTAGATACGTGATTTATAAGCTAGAGAGTTTTAAGATTTCTCTCGAATAGTTAGAGGTGATTGATAGATATAATTATATTTACCCATGAAGTTTTTGGGGTAGTAAATATGACACTCTATAGTTATTTACTTATTCTACTAATATGTGCATAAGATAAAGTCATAAGGGACATTTTGCATAATAGAAAGTTATAAGTCACCATCTACACATTCCAAGATTCTATAGATGTTGGAATAGTTTATATACCACCACATGTATTCACTTGTAATCTTTAATTTAACTTAGTTATTTCATCTATTTATTTTATTACTTATTTAGATAGATATTTTTATACTTGTAAATGTGTTACAACTACCTAGTTTAATAATGGGATTTACCTTTATTTATTTCATTTTACTAAAATCTCTAGAAGTTTCAATCACAAAATTTAAAATCAACCACTCATCTGATATAATTCATTAGGGGTTTATCTTTATCTTGTTTAAAATGGGGGAACCCCTTTAGATCAAGTTAGTTGGTTAGGTTATACATATAACAAGTGAGCAAGAGGAATCAGATAGGGAAGATGAGTTTTTATTGGAACCAAAAATAGAACCCATAGGGGGACAAAATGAAGGTTCAAAGTAGAAAATGTCCAAGGGGATTTCTAGCCTGGAGACAACCACAAGGGAGTCCAAGTTTATGTTAAACCCAATACTAACATGAGCCATTTTTCCTTCAATTTTAATCTAAAAGAAGAAATTAAAAAATATGTGGAAAAAATGTAGACTAAGGTGGCTATTCAGAAGTTACTGAGCATGTAAATTTTAGATGAGTTTGAAAATTTAAAAGGTTTATTGTCCCTAGGTGATTTCTCTTCAGGTAAGGGTGCATTAGTAGGAGAAGGTTAAAGAAGTGAATTCTAGACAAACTCCTTAGGGAGCAAGGAAAAGTCACTATGAAGGTAAAGAAGAAGATACGATGGAGTCTAAATAGGGAGGAGGAAATTAAATTTGCATGGCTAAAGAGGAAGAGGCTCATCGTTGAAACTATGTAGGGAATTACAAACCAAACCAGATGTAGGGAAAAGAAAATTAAGAACATGGAGACCAAAAAATTGGTTCTCTATTTTAAGTCCAAATATTTAGACTCGTTATCTCCTCGTGTCTAGTTTTTTATAGTCTTTTTGTTATTTTTTTGGCATGTGTTTGGTTGAAGATAGTGGTTTTAGCTAGTTTTTGAGTTCTATTTGTTTTGGTTCTATAGCTTCATCTTATTTATCTTTCAAAATTTTATGTAATGGGCATGGGACCCTCAACCCATATTTTAACATTATCTAATAAATAAAAAAATTATTTATTTCATTACTATTTAGTTTAGAGATGTAAAATTATTATTAAAATTTAAACATAGAACATCTCAAAATTGATAAGTAGATGATATAATAAATTTCAAATGTGCTATAAATAATAGATTCACTAAATCAATGCTAAGTATAAATATGTCCTCTTAGGGCATTGATAGTATAATACAAATAAAATCAATAATATCATCTTACTTGTACAACACATCAAAATATTATAAGCAATGTTCAACACTAAAAAATTAGCATCAAATAAATATAGAATAAATAATATTTACATACAATGAATATAATCACAACCTTTGTTATAAAATGTATCACATAACTACATTATAATATAATATTATCATCAACCACTATCAAATAGTACAATAAATTAATAAATCAAATGTTCAATAGTTATGTGAACAATTAACTCTTGAAGTAGCTATGAGTATGCAACTATTATCAGTTCTAATAAGATGTAAGGAGGGAGAGCATCATCTACGTGATTTACCTTTAACCAAAAACCAATAATTCCCTGATCACATCCCCACTATGATTTGCCCTTCAATTTAAAAATGGGTAAATAATCATGATGTGGACATCAACAACTAATTGAGAATAGTGTGAAAGTATAATCACTATTACATGCATCATTCATACATACATAGATACTCTTATATCTCATATGGAATCAAGAATAGATGTAAACTATAAATTACAATGGACAGACAATGACTATAATATTATTTTGGCCAAAGCATTTTTATAAGTTTCAAAATTAAAAAAGTTGGGTCATAGTCCACAATAGCAATTATCTCTACTATAACATACAATCAACATTATCCTTCTTGTTAACCGATGAGTGAATTGTAAGGAGGATCCATGCCTATTACTCATCATCCCTTAATGATAAGGATGATTATTTTTCACTAATCACAATCAATATAATTCATAATGAAATCACACCAAATAATCCAAATAATATATACTAACATGATTTTATTTATAATTATTTCAAATAAGATTACAATAATCAGAAGCTTGGTTTAAACTATTAAACAATTTCAAGGAACTCTTTTGTAAGTCCATCACGTAAACACACACTGAATGTGTAAATCAAATCATCTAAGAACAATACACTTATGTAATATCTTAATTTAGATATATTTAATTTTTCCTAATATGACCAACTATAATTCCATTTAAAAAAACATACATACGTCTTCGTATAATTTCTCTAAAGGTTGTTATATTTCATACTTAAATATCATTATTTGTTTGGATTCTAGTTTATATTATAGTTAGTTGAAAGTGTATTTCTTCTTGGCCCATAAGTCTATTTATCTTAGTAAAAACTTAATTTTCATACTATTCCATAACCCAAATCAAAATATCATACTTATGATAATTGGATCAGGTCTTAAGTTTAGTTTAAGTTGTAATTCAAAAGGAATCCATGGGTTTCATATTTAAGTCAAAAATTGAATAGAGGTCTCAAAAATAATCACACGTGTTCCTTACAAGCTTGTGGATGGGAGTAAACTCAAAATTGTAGGTTTATAAGAATCAAATGTTCTTCTTAAAACCATTTGTAAAATTGAGATCTTTTACATAGTTTAAATTGATTCAAATAAACCTTAATGGTAACTAAAAACCATGTAAACCTCCATACCATTATTTACATAGCAAAATAAACATGATTTTATTTACTTATAAACTAATTTACAATTGGTTACATTCATATAGGTTTAATAGCATCAAATAGGTTACATACACTAATCATAAATCATCATTCAAGTATTTTAATAGTTAATCAAAGTTCACACAATGTCAAATTGTTGAAAAAACTAAGACTAATTCCAATACACAACTATAATTTCCAAGTTTGATTGTTATCCCCAAATGAGTTGAGTTCCCTTTTTTTAAAAATAAAATATCATGAAATAATTGTGTACAACATACACCCATCACTAATTTTTACTAAGCAGGGGTTATGCACATCCAAGTAAATAACTCACTTCTGTTCTTACTGAATCTAGGTATGTAGTACTTATTCTAACTACCTACATGTCTGGGGTTGGGTTTTTTTCCACCTATAAAGTATTATTAAAACCTTTTTTTACTAATAATAACCCTAATATCATTGTATTAAAAATAAAATCCATTCAAAATAACAACACATATTACTCAAAAATCCATTTGATATGAGGATCCCCACTATGATCAAAGGGTGAGAATAGGATCTCACCCCAAGTCCATATGGGGTAGAAAATACAAATGAAACTTTATAATCCCAACAATCAATTTTATTTCAATCAATTCAATATGAACAAGAACACAATTTGTAATGTCAAAACTCATATAACATAGTTAACTAAAAATCATGGTTTCAAGAGGGAACCAAGATACCATTTTGCTTAACTAATAAGTTTCACATATTTTTACAAAAGGTTTTTAATTATTTATAATGGAATGTGTAGTATTATAGGCATGAGGAATATTAACTTTAACTACAACCTATTATAAACCCTATACAACAATAAAAACAAAAAAAAAGGATATTAAGAAATTATGTGTTGGGTTAAGTCAAAAATATTTATTATTACTCCATGAACATAGGATAATGAATCATTACTTATTGTATGCCTCAAAATTGGTCAAAATACTAAATCATTGGTGAATTATATTAGGGTTTCCATGATTTATGGAGTTAAACACAAAATTGAAGCAAAAAGGGCATGCACCAAAGTTTTAACTAGAAATACAAAAGGAATAATGGCAACATGCATTAATTAGTTTATTTGGAGGTTAATTACAAGGGGAATAAAATAAAGAGATGAGAGAGGAATGAAACATGGTGACTATGAAGGAAAAATGAAGAGGAATCTAGAAAGGGTCAACATTTTCAAGTATGAAATATAGTCATTTTCCATTATCCAAGCAAGTAATAATCTTTATAAATTGAGTAATGACTTATGTTTTTAAGAGCATGCTATAGAAATAAAATTATGCAAACAACACAAGAAAATACTTCACAAGCAAAACTAGTGTGCAAGAAGCACAAGAATACAACTTAGTAAGCAAAACAAATATGCAAGAAATATGAGGTTATCACATGTGAGTAAAAAATTAATATACCTATGCAAACATAACCATAGTACATAGGTCATTTGAATTAAAATAAATTAGCACAAATATCACAAGAAATAGATGATCTTAGACATCATAAAAAAATCATTATAAGACCCGATACCACTCAATAAAACTATGTGTGTGTGACTATTCCACATTTTTTCTTCATCCCCATCTACCATGATGTACCACCCTCTCCCCTATGATGATCTCCCTTAGGATCCTACTATGAGGGATAGATAGGTTTTCTTACAACCATCTCAGCCAAATAAAGATGGTAGTTAGTCTATTATCAACATAAATAGCTAAAACTACTAACATAAAGTAATGAATTAAATGAATTATTGAATTTATATCAAAAATTCATAAATAATCACATCAAAATATACTTTCCATATCAAGTAAAATGTTTAAAACTTAAATTTAAAATGCTAAAATCACTATCTAACTAATTAAAGCAATGATAAAATAATAGCCCATAATCTCTAATGGTAAAATAAATTAGCATTGTCATTGTTCTTTCGGATAGGGTAGAGTGGTATGTAACATCCTTCCCCTCTTGGAAAATTCATTATCCTAATGATGATATTAAAACAAACATAAAATAAGTATAATAAGTTCAACGTAAAAAATTAATCAAAAAAATGTGGAAACAACTTATTTAGTTCTTCATAATCATCTCGAGTGGCATTATCTTCAGAATATTGGTCCCACTAAACCTTACATTAAGCCACTTATTTATTATGGAAGCTAAGCTTTCATGTCTCAAGTATTTTGAGGGTCTCTATTATTACCACTCTTAGATCCAATACCTTTAAAAAAATTCTAGTCAAGGACATGAAAAAGATCGACCACAAATTTATTCAAATAAGTCACATCTAAAAAATTATGAATTTGAATAAGTGTTAGTGGTAAGTAAAGTATACATGTAACAAGGTTAATCACTTCCATAAACTTGAAAGGTCCTACATATCTGGGTGCTAACTTGGCTATTTTTTCAAATTTAATTGAGCTCTTTTGTGGTTTAACATGTAGAAAAACTTTATCTCCAATTGATAACTACCTTACTATCCTTTTTAAATACATATAACTCTTATGCATATCATTGACTTTAACCAAGATTTTTCAAGTCAACCTCTCATGTTCTTCCATTTTAGCAAGCATTTCAAGCCCAAAAATTATTATATCCTATAATATGTCCTAGATGATAGGTGTTCTACATTTTCTGCCATATAATACCTCAAAATGTGTCATTTTCATATATGAGTGGAAATAATTATTATACATAAACTCAACTAATGGAATATATAATTCCCACTTGTATTTTTGGTCCATGTACTACATCTTTAATAGATCCTATAAAACTTGATTTACCCTTTCTATTTTCACATGTATTTCAAGATGATAGATTATACTAAAATTGGGTTGTGTTCCTAAGGTTGCACTAAGAGTTTTCTAAAATATAAAGGCCATACACATATTTCTATTAAATTTTATTTTCTCAAACCTTCCATGTGATCTAAAAATTTCTTAAACAAATCATTTTTTCCAAAATTAGTGCATCATCTATCAAATTTCCAGTATAAACTATGTCACCTTTGTCACTTTATCAACTACTACTAAAATCATATCATGAATATTTCTAGACATCAGTATGCCTTGGAAAATTTTCATACTAATGACTTATCACTTCCATTCTATAATGTTATGAGGGTACAATAATCACATGGTATAAACATGTTATGTTTTTACCCATTGAAATTCTAAACATCTTGACATAAAATTAGTTGCATGTTTATTAATTCCTTTCCAAAAATATAATGGCCTCAGCTCTACCATTAGCTTGGTCACTCCTAGATAAACCAAATTATGATCATTATGTAGTTCCTTAAGTAATGTAACTCTCAAATCCTCTTTTTATAATACATACATATTACTTTGAACCTTTAGAGTCCATATTTTTCAAAATGGAATCATTCATATATATGATCTTGAGGGTTTTCTGCCAAAGCTTTCCTAACCTGCTCATAAACTTCATCTCCTAGAGAGAAGTTTTGAGCCTAATCTTGAAAGGTAGTTATAATAGTATCTATAATTTCTATGTACCTTTTATGGTTCAAAGCATTTACAACTTTATTTTTATATTATTTTATGTATATTTTATTAAAGTCATATTTTGAAAACATTCAAGCCATCATCTTTGTTAAGCATTTACATTATGTTGAGTAAATAAATACTTGAGTCTTATATTATTAGTCTAAGATCAAAATGTTTTACAAATAGGTAATGCCTCCAAACCTAGAAAGCATGCATTATGATAGCCAATTTTAAATCATGCAGAGCATAATTGGCTTCATAAAGCTTTAATTTTCTTGATTCATAAGCTACTACTATGTTTTATACAATAATAATCCTCTTAGATCATCTCCAAAATAATTTTTTATTATGATAAAATGGCCATTTGGTTATAGGGCATGTAATTTCAGCGCAGATGTAAGCCTCTTTTTTAAGATTTGAAAGGCTTCCTCATACTTGTCACTATATAGTGGTCATTATTATTTACAGTACAAATAGGTGATGGGATTAACTATCTTAGAAAAATTAGGTACAAACTTCATGTAATACCTTATAAACCCATAAAATAATATGCTTCATGAATATTTTAGGTGTTAGACATTCTAGGAGAGCTTATGATTTTATAGGCATTGTAACACCAGTTACAAGTATCACTAGTGTTCTTCTTTATTGAAATATATTAAAATATAATATTATAAGAAATGAAAAACTAATTTAGTTAATCTCTAAACATTCTATTGATAACATTTATAAGGGTTGCATGTGCATTTTTTTAACCCTAATTTAGATGTGGATCCTCTTGGGTAGGTAGGGTTAAGAATATAGAAATGATAGGGCATAAGGTTGAATACCATATCTACATCAAGCTAATTAAATGTTAAACTTAAATGTACCATATAATAAATTTATTAAACTGAGATAAGTTATTAATAGAATTAATAGAACTATGATAGATATATAAATTATAAACTGATGTACTTATCTTGTTTTGATGTTAATGTAGATCTAGATCTAGGATAGGATAAAATTAAATAGGAAGTCAATTCTAGAACAATTGACAGATTCTAGATCTAGTGCCTCTAGCTTTTTGGATAATAATGTCAACCTAGGATAATTACATCAAGGCTACTATCTAGGTTTGATGCTAGTGTCCTATAGGTAATATCAAGTTAAATAGGATGTAACCACTTGGATGCTTATAGCTTTTGCTTCACCTTCACTTTGGTGTATTCAAATCTAGGTCATGGACTATTGCTCCTTATGAAATGGAAAAACCCAAGCTTTTCAGTTTCAATGTGACCTTAGAGTAAAATGGGTTAGTGGGCACATAGTACCAAGATGACCCCAATGATCATAATATTAAAGGATATTTGCTATATATCCAATACTCAAAAAAAGGCCCTCAAACTCATGTATTTTCCCCTATATGTTGGCTTATGTGTGAATCATGTAATGTGTGTAAATCAATTATAATAATGACCTAGCTTGTAAATTGGAAAATAAGACCTTATGACTTCTCCTTTAGTACTTGAGACCTATAAATGTGTTATACCTATGACTAATATGGAAATAGGGATTATTTTAATTAATTAAATGCTTGATAGAGTGATTTTGATAAGTACCTTGGTCTTTTTGATTTGATTTCTAGGTGAGGAATGAATGATGGTTAGTATTGTATTTATACCAATCCGATTTAGAGATAACTCACATTAAAGCACATAGTCCAACTTTTGGAATACATTTCATTTGTAAATTGGATGACTTTAGGGCACTAGAAACTTGTATCAAGGTAGGATAATAATGTCAATGTTATTGTTTATCCTATATGTTAGTGTCTAGGCAGTAAAAAAATAGGTAAAGTATCAGGACTTAAATGTTAAGCATTCTAGGCAAGATGGTACGTACATGTCATAATACAAGAATGGTTAGACTAAGAGACAAGCCAAAGGTCATAAGGTAGATCAGATGTAAGGCTTATGAAATTAGTCATGTGTGTAACTAATAAGAAAAGCCAAAGTCTAAATTTTGTAAGTGTATAATACTAAGGTGATATATAATCAAAAATATTGTCTACATCCCCCCATTTAATCTAGTCATAAAATTACTAGTTTAAAAGAAATTAATAATTACCTAGGTGTGTACACACCTTGTATTTCATTAAATTAAATTTGAGTGATTTTCTAGTGACTGAACTACAACCAAGAGGATGTTATATTGTAAAATTAGTGCATATAATCTAGGTTAAAATTACTTAAAATAGATTAAAATTAAAATATCAAGGTTTAAGAGTACACATGTGTGTCGATGTGATTGCCTTGCCTATTAGCAAGTTATTTTACAAAATATGTGTCATTATAAGGCTCTAAAATTGAGATTAGGATAAATATAGATAAAACCTTTAAAGTACATATATCCAAGGAGAGAGAGAGAGAGAGAGAGAGAGAGAGAGAGAGAGAGAGAGAGAGAGAGAGAGAGAGAGAGAGAGAGAGAGAGAGAGAGAGAGCACATGCCCCCAATTTTGAAGCAAAAGTGAGTTACTACCTAGTATTTAAGATCAGCTCCATCATTTAAACTAATGATACATATAACTTGGTAAGTTTAGTTGATAAAATTATATCCCACATAAAAACTTGGCAAGATTGAGTTATTTGGTCACCTCAAACATACCAAAAGGTGACCCATTTACTGCAGTAGAATGGTTCAATAAAGCTCATAAAAGTTCATAGGGTAACAATTCATGTAATGGTTTTAGAATCTGAAATTAATTTGTATTTTTCAATAATAGGCACATGTAAAATAGTATATTCACCTTAGATATGTCTCATGTTAAAATTTTGTATAAAATAGTACCATTGTATATAAATTTTCTACAACTATGAAACTAAATCATATAATTGTGTATTTTGGCCAATTCAAACAACTATGTGTGTCGACATGATTCTAAATCATTCCCCCATTATATATAAGGAAATTTTAAAATGGATATAAGTACCAATGTGGAGGACATGTTTCCAAAACATTTCTCGACTATAAACTTGAGATGTTGAATGTTGAATAGGTGTGGAGAACATGCTTCTAAAGCATGGCCCAACTAAATCTACAAATTGTGCCAAGTGTGGAGAACATGATTCCAAATCATGCTCCCACTAAATCTAAAAATTATTAATTTGTGGAATTCATATCCATATGGCATGCCCCCACTGAATTTATGAACTAATATAACTATCAATTACTAAATGTGAGTGGAGAACAAGCTTCCAAATCATGCCCCCACTAAATTTGAAAATTGTGAATGTGGTGAATCTATGTCCATATGGCATGCCCCCATTGATATCACCCCTTTTAGGTGAGTTAAAAATAATACTTGGAACTTATCTCACCTTAAAGGAAGAAGATAAAAATAATAGTTGTATATTGTGTAACTAAATAATGTAACATGTATAAAAACATGCATATGTAAATGTATCATTGGAGTGAATAAAACTAATGTGATCACATGTGGGCCTAAGATGCATGATAAATATCATGGTAACATATATATAGTAACAATACAATATCAACAAAAAAATAATCACATACACAAGAGCACTCAAATTCAAGTCAACATACAAATTTCTTAGCAGACCATAAACAAGGGACATGTTTAAATGTCACAAAATTGAATGGACATGACTTAGTCAAATTTACAAAAAGAAGGAAATGACATATTAAAATGTCCCTACATTAAGTAATGACATATTTTAATGTCTAATAAGGAAAACATAGGCATAGTTGTCACATATAATGGATCCTATTCAAATGCTCAAACAAGCAAGTCAATAGCAAGGCAAAACACTCAAGGAAGTGTATAAAGGAAAAACATAAGCAACCAACATAAACATATCATAGTAGCTCATAGATAAAATGTGTTATAAAAAAACATCAATTGTATAACATATTAAGTACAATATTTAAGATATAATCATTGATAAGCCATGTGTAAGTACATACATATGCTCAAACATTATAGTGTGATGTGACCATATAATGATATAACCTATAAGTATCAAGATCATAGAATATGGATGCCCCAAATATCCTAGATACATTAATTAGAGGAAAATCACAACACCCATAAGTGAATACAATCATGTATTAGTGTATGCCTATAGATGTGTATGTAGAATTAAATGATATGCTAGCTATGATCATGGAACTAACACCTAGATGCCAAAGATCTAATAGAACATGTAGGTGAAAAAATTAATTTTTTTTATTTTTTTGGGTATTTTTTTATGATGAGTAAATATCATCCTATGATTCCATCTAATGGATGGTCATAGATATCTCCCTTTACTATGAACCTTATAACCTTAAGTTGGATATTTTACATTGTTTTCATTATGATTAGATAAGTTGAAAAGGTACATAACATGTTCCTCCTAATGTTTTACATGTGTATTATAATATTTAATTCTATCATTTTAAATATGTATTAATGTGCCTTCATGAGGAAAGGAAATACCTTTTTCATTTAGTTCAATTTTTACTTCCATTTGGTATATCCAAATATTTCCTAGTGTAAACGCATATGGAGATGTGGTAGGCATACCCTATGTTTGGATAATTTTATGATCAAAATAAATTAGTATTGTTATGTTTCCCAAGGATTCATTCTAAGTGACCTTTTTTAAGTCTTATAAGTTAAAATTGAGTTACTAAAAATGCTTTATATTACAAGTAGTTTTTGTTTATGTAGGACTAATATGGTTATGCCAAAAATAAGCACCACCCATGTAAAATGTAATTTTTAAAGCTTATTGGTGTGGATGCCTTTTGAGTTGTGAAGTTAATTATTTTCAAGGATCCTCAAATTTAATATTTTGGTCATCGATAATATCTTGGATCTTGTGCTTCAAGGTAAACAATCTACTTGTAGAATGTCTTGGTCCTTGATGATAATCGTAATAATAATTTACATCATATCCTTTGGGTAAGGGTCTATTCATATCAATCCAAATAGTATAAGGGAGAGATATAAACTATCACTCTATTAACTGAGGGAGTAATGAAGTATGAGGTTTAGGTAAATGTGCATATCGTCTCCTTGGTGTATTAGATATCATAGTCTTATTAGGATTTTATAATGAAATAATTTGATTTTGTAACTCATGAAGTAGCTTACTCGTATTATTGAATGGATATTTTAGGGATTCAAAATCACAATCCTTAGGTGTTTTGGATTGAACATTTATACTTATACCATCAAGGGAAGTTGGAAGGGTTTTATAATTACCCAATTTTTGTATAACAAGATGATTTACCTTACCCTTTAAAGAGGGGATAACATGAAACTAGTTAGAGGGATGAGATATGGCATGCTTCTTAAGATTGAAAATGGGAATAGACTCCTCTTTGTCCTTTTTAAAATTTCTAAATATCAAAATTATGCCTAGGCAGGAGAGGCATATAAATTATAGGTAGAAATCCATGTTGCACATGTTTTATGATAATTAAGGATTAGCAACAGGAAAAGAAATAAAAAAACCCTAGCTAACCTAGGTTTTGTGTTCAATCGTTAGGTTCACCAAATGATTAACCACAATTTGGATGTGGATCCTCTTGGGTAGATAGGGTAAAAAATATAGAAATTATAGTGCATAAGGGTGAATATCATATCTAAAATAAGCTAATTAAATGTTAAACTCAAATTTACCATAAACTAAATTTACTAAACTGAGATAAGATATTTATGGAATTTACAGCTATGATAGATATATAAATGAAAAAAAATTTATGTATTTATCTTATTTTGATACTAATGAATATCTAGATTTGGGGCACATTGAAAGTAGGGAAGAAGATAGTTCTAAAATAATTGTTAGATTCTCGATATGGTGCCTTTGGCTCTCTAGATAGTATAAAAAATTAGGGTGGTTGTATTGATGTTGTTGTTTAGGTTTGATGCTAGTGTCATGTACATAATTTCAAGTGAAATATGATGTGACCATATAGAATCTTTTAGGTTTTTGTTTGTATTCATATCTAGGTCATGGATTATCACTCTTTGTGAAATGGAAAAACCCTAGCTTTCCATCCTTAATGTAACCTTGGGGGAAAATACATTAGTGAGAACATGATATCAAGATGACCTCAATGACCCCACTATTAAACTATGCTACCTACATATCCAATACTCTAGAAGAGGGACTCAAACTCATGTATTTCTCCCCTATATGTTATATTGTGTGTGAACCATGCAATGTATGTAAAGGAAGTAAAATAATGACCTAGATTGTAACTTGGAAAATAATATCTTATGACTACTCCTTTAGTACTTCATACTTGTATATGTGTTGTACCTATGAATAGTATGTAAATAGAGAAGTTTTTTTATCAATTTAATGTTTGATTGAGTGATTTTGATAAGTGATTTGGTTTAATTACTAGGTGAATAATGAATGATGGTTGATATTTAAATATATATCAAAACTATAAGGAGATAACTCACATTAAAACACATAGGTAAATAATTATAATAGTTTCATTTATAAATTGGATGACTTAATGGCAATAAACACATACATCAAGGTATGACAATAAAATCAATGCTACTATCTATTCTAAACATTACTATCTAGGGAGTATCAAAATAGGTAAAGGATTAGGACTTACAGAGGTGTAAGATAAGTATATTTTAAGCCTTCTAGGAAAGATAATGTGTTTTTTTCCATCAATATAATACTATTTAGACTAAAAGATATGCTAAAGGGCACAAAATAGAGTAGATGTAAGGCTTATAGAAGCAAGGCATGTGTATAACTAAGAGGAACAACAGATGTCTAAGTTTTCCAAGTGTACAAGACTAAGGTGCTACATAATCACAAAATATCATCCCAAAACTTAGAACTATGAATTCATAATGTCCATCCCTTGTCATGAAAGTTATTTTATGAATATATTCCTCTTTGATCCTTAATTGATTTTATCTTATGATACACCCTTATCTTATGGCATGTCTAGGCATATGTGTGGTTGAATTGTAGCATACATACCTCTTTTATATTATTGTCACATTTCTCTATGTTCATATTAGGTCAACCTATGGAATAACCATGGCTAAGTAGACTATATGGAGGTAGTAGTTATTCTTATAAGATCATATTATGAATTTTATTCTTATTGAATTGTTGTAGAGGTTTCCCCTTTAAAGTGGTTTAATAATATTATTCAAGTATTATGCACTTTCAGTCATTTTTGTTATGGATTTGATTCTTATGTTCTTAATTATATGATATATTATTATATTATTATGAATCATTTGAGTAATTACATTACAAGTGGTATTAGAGATTCTATTTTGGAAAGATGTTATGACACAATGTTTTTTAGATCTAACATCTTGAGCACTAGAAGTTCAAAAAAACATAACTTGTGATTGGGGAAGAATTAAAGTTTTTCATCGCCATAGTTTTGTTCTTGGAGTTTTTTCACAAAAAAAGGAAAAACTAAAAAAATTGTAAAAAAGTCTAGAAATGGTTTAACCTTGTAAAAATTAACAATCATTATATTCATCTTTGTGAGATGATCACAATAGTATATTCTACCGATACACTTTTTCAAGAGAAAAATTTTCACCCTTGTGCACCTTATTAATCATTAGATTTGTCTTAGAGAGGTGATTTCAAAGCTATCATTTATTGATACTTTTTTTAGGGATGAAACCCTTTTAGATTTTGTGTATGGCTATGCCTAACATTTATGTACATGGCAAAGGGAAATAAATGCCTAAAAATCCTCACAAGGATGACATGGAGTTTGAAACTTTAGATCCAAGTATTTCAATGGTTGTTCAACACCTTCAATCAGGGTTACATGGCATTGATATCCATGTGGTTTAAGGATAATTCATGGATATGATATGGGATATGAATGGCTTGAGGGATAAATTTAAATAACTAATTGGGTAATTGGGCAATCTTGTACCTTAACCTTTGAAAAATAACTCTTCACCACTCAATTTTGGGTCTCCCAATCCAAATAATTTTACTCCAATTTGGGGATAAAGCTAATTTTTCCAAAAGTGGACTTACACAAGTTTTATGGTAAATATCCACTCACATAGCTTACTAATATTGAAAATTTATTTGATCTACATCAAACTCATTATTTTCAAAATGTTGTTGTGGCATATCTATATTTAGAACATGAGTAGTTCATTTGGTATCATTAGTTATGTGCTCAAAATAAAAATAAGGGTGTCCCATTTTCATGGTTGGTATTTTTTAAGGAGGTGTAGATCCAATATCACAATAATGTCTCCAAAAACTACTTTAGCTAGCTAGCCAAGTTGTACTAAGTCAGGACTATAAATGATTACATTCATCAATTTTAAAATCTATCCTTACATCTGGTAGACATCACTGAGGAAATTATGACTGACCTATTTTCAGGTGGCCTTAAATATAACATCCAATTGGAGGTTTGCATGCTTCATCTTAGCAATGTATTTGGATCCATTCCAAGGTCACACATGGTTGAAAAAAAATAGTTGATCAGATGAATACCTTTCACTAACATCCAATTGGAGGTTTGCATGCTTCATCTTAGCAATGTATTTGGATCCATTCCAAGGTCACACATGGTTGAAAAAAAATATTTGATCAGATGAATACCTTTCACTAATGTCTATTAATGCACTTTCCTAGCATAATGATTTCCATAGCCTACTATATTGAACCCTCAAAAAATTGAAGACAAGCATGTAAAATATTTATGTTTTGGCTATGATATGAAATGGATCAAAGGACATTGATATGATAAAAAGATGTTATTTTACATTAAAATAACTAATAAGGAGGAAGAATATGATGAGTTTTTAGGGGTATCTTTGGTAGAACTCAAGGATGAATCTAGAGATTCGCAACCTACTATTTCCTACCATGCACTTTCAGGCATGATGAATCTTCAAACTCTTAAGGTGGTGGGTTTCATAAATAAATTAAAAGTGAATGTGTTAATTAAATTTGGGAGTACATATAACTTTATCAATAGTAAGTTGGATACTCATTTAAACTATTTCATTTACCTAGCTCCAAAATTTTAGGTCATGATTGTAGATGGTGGTATATTCAACTATTCTATAAAATACGATAACATTAAGCTTTCTATGGGATAGTAATTATTAAATTCCACTATGTTTGATATTCCCATGGGAGGAGCTTACATTGTTTTATGAGTGTAGTGGATCACCACTTTGGTCACTATTGAGATAAATTTCTAGGAACTATTCATGAGGTTCCATTCAAAAGGAAATACTTTTAAACTACGTATATTATGGGATAAATCTCCATAATTAGTTATTTCTCATTAGATGATGAATATTCTTAGAAAATATGTTGAGGAATTTGTGACATGCTTATTTTCCATAGAGGTTCAAGCAACCAAGGAGTATACACATCTTGATTTTTAAAGGGTTTGGATGACCATTCTACTATTTTTGGTGATAAGACAAAATAACATCCTCTAGAGCCACATGCATTATCATGCCATCAAGATCATTCTTGTAAGTATACCACCCAATATTAGACCTTACAAGTATCCCTATGCTGAGAAGATGGAACTTGAAAAGATGGTATAGGAGATGTTGTAGGTAGGAATCATCTCACAAGTCAAAGCCAATATTCCTCCCCTATGGTCATAGTGTGAAATAAGGATGACACTTGGAGGATGTGCCTAGACTAAAAATAACTCAACAAGTACACCATCAAAGATAAGTTTCCTATTCTATTAATTTATTACTTGCTACATGAATTTCATGGTGTTGTTTATTTTACCAAGTTAGACCTCCTCTATAGGTATCATTAGATTCAAATTTATGATGCGGAAATACCTAAAACCAATTTTAAATATTGTGAAGGCAATTATTAATTTTTGGTCATGTATTTTTCCCTCACAAATGTACCATATAAATTTTATATTTTAATGAAAACTATTAATTTTTTTATTAGTTTTTTGATGATATCCTTATCTACAACAAAAATTAAGAAGACCTTTTGAAGAATGTGAATAGGTACTTTCAATTCTAGAACATCATCAACTTTATGCCAAACCTTCCAAATGTGATTTTGGTATCCAATATGTATAGTAATTGTGTCATATTTTTTCACATGGATTAAAATTTGATCCTAAAAAGTTCCAAGTGATGATGGAGTGGTAGGTTTTCAAGACCCTCAGGAACCTTTGAGTATTTTTGGGGCCACCTGGTTATTATCATAGGTTTATCAAAAATTATGATAGAATATAACTCCACTCACCTCCTTTTGAAATAAATACTCCTTCTAATGGATTGGTTTAGTTACAAAAGTGTTGGAACAATTGAAAATGGATATGTGCATAACTCTAGTTTTGGCTACACGTGATTTTTAAAAACCTTTTGTGGTGGAGTGTGACACATCATAATATTGTATGGGGGTTATAATCATGAAAGGAGGTAGACCAATGGAATTTTATATTCATGAACTAAAGGGAAAAGTAGGCTCAAATTAACCTATGAGAAAGAGATGATGGTTATTCTACATGCCGTCAAGAAATGGAGACCTTATCTGATGGCTCATCACTTTTAGATAAATATTGATCATGATAGCCTCAAATATTTTTTGGAATAATGATTATCATCTAAATAAACATATAAATGGGTGAATAAAATTTTAGTATATGATCTTGAAATAGTGTATAAGAAATGAAAATAGAATGTGGTGGTATATGCCCTCTCTTGGTGGGATGAATCAGTTGAGGCATTATTATGCACTATGACCATGTGGAAGGTAGATGGCTAGAGGAAGCAAGATTAAAATGATAAAATGATATTTCTAACAAATATTTGATTTATAATCTTAAGTAGGGTTCTGATGAATAAAAAAAATACATGTACATGGAACACATTATGGTATAAAGATATATTATACCTTTGTAAGCATTCTCTCCTCAAACATAAAATTATTTAGTAAATTCATGCCTCTCCACTTGGAGGTCACTCTGTATCTTTGAAAACAATCATAGAATCAAGGGAGATTCATTTGGTGAAGGACTTAAGGGGTATGTCTAAACACATGTGGCATTATGCATGATATATCAATAGAACAAAGGGGAAACCATTACGACATTAGGTATTTTTCATTTTATATCCATCCCCAACTAGTATTTGGAAGAGGTTTCCAAGGATTTCATTATTGGGTTGCCATGGTCTAAGGGTAAAATTTTTATCATAGTATTTATGGAACAACTCACTAAGTATGCCTTTTTTGTTCCCTATCACAACCTTTTCTTGCCAGTATAGTAGCTTCTACTGTTTTCAACACCACCCATAAATTACATGGTACTCTAAAGATCATTGTACATCATCGAGATCTCATAATTACTTGTAATTTTTAGAATGAATTATTCTCATGTTTGGGTACCCATTTGGCTCATATTTTATTCTATTATCCTCAATTTGATGGAAAAATAGATGTTGTAAAAAAATGTATAGAAGGGTATCTCTATTTTTTATTTATAATAAAAAATAAAAATGGGTTCATTGGCTACCACTTGTCCATCACTTCAACCTTGTAGGTCCATCCCAAAGTTTAAGTTATTAATGAAAACATTCACCATCAACATGAGGTCCTTGCCATTTTATGAGATAAATTTATCCATGACTCAAAATTACATGAAACAACAAGTGGATCAACATTGTAGTGAGTGTAATTTTGATATATATGATTGGATATATGTTATTAAATCCATAAAATGATGTGTCTTTGAAAAAATATAAAAAGGAAAACAAGTTGTTCCCTAAGTAGTTGAGATAAGAGGCTGAGTTTTCAGATAGAAATTAACCAAGGAATACAAGAATAATATGGTGATCAGATTACTCAACTAAAAAATAACAATCTACCTATGGATCTCATCACATTAGAAAACATCTTCAATTTAGATGACCAGCTGAAAGTTGAAAAGAAGAACATTAAAATCAATGAAGAGGATTATGAACCCATCATCATCTCAGAAGGCAAGTCTCTCAAGATAGGAAAGGTATGTAATATTTTAGATAAGAATTATTTTTTTCAAGTATGTAAAGATTTTAATGATAAATTTGCTTAGATTTATCATGATCTGAGGGGATTCAATCCAAACTTAGCTTAACACACCATAGAACTAGATCCAAATATAAATCCTATTAGATAGAAATAGAGACATATCAATCCAAATATTGAACCCATAATGAAAAGTGATCTCTCTAAATTGATAGAGGTTAATATAATATTTCTTATCAAAAACTCATCTTGGGTAGCAAATATGGTCCCTATTAGAAAGAAAAATGGTCAAATCTAGCTATGCATGGACTTTAGAGACCTAAACAAAGCATCATTTAAAGATCACTACCCTTTTCCACCTATGGAATAAATTTTATAGATAGCATCAAGATATGAAAGGTTCTCCCTCTTAGCTGGTTATTTGGGTTATAACCAAATCCTGGTGTAGGAATCAAATCAATTTAAAATGGCCTTCAACACCAAATGGGGCACATATGCATACATGAAGATGCCATTTTGTCTAATAAACATAGGTGTAACCTTTCAAATAGCCATGGATATGGGATTCAAAGGTTTGATAAATGAAATAATTCTAGTATATCTAGATGATATTATAGTCTATTCAAAACATGTTGATGCACATCTGGACCACTTGAGGAAAAGTTTTGAATGATGTAGGTAATTTGGGGTTTCCCTTAACTCAAAGAAGTGTGTGTTTTTAGTACCTAATTGTAAGCTATTGGGACACATAGTGCCAAAAGAAAGTCTTGTAATAGATCCTAAAAGATTAGAGTCATATCTACATTAGCACTGACAAGCCACAAGAAAGGGATACAAAGCTTTCTTATGAAGATCAACTTTGTGAGAAGATTTGTACAAAATTTCACCTTTATGGCAAAACCCCTTACTATAATGCTAAAGAAGGGAACTCTTGTTTAATTGGACTCAAGAAGGAAAAGATGGCTTTGAGGCCATAAAATAAGATATTTCCCAAGATCCTACCCTGGTCAACCTAAACTAAGAGAAAGACTTTATTATCTATGCATTTGGATGGGAATGGAGAATCTCATCCATTCTGAGTCAACATAATCAAGAAGATTTGGAACATCCCATTTCTTTCTTCAACTAATCTTTGAAATATTATGAAGAGAATTATAGTTTTGTGGAGAAGTAGGTATATGTGGTGATCAAAAAACTCAATAAATTTAGGTGTATAATCTCCAATAACAAAATAAATTGATGGTGAGTCACCAAAGTGTAAAATAATTCCTACTGAGCAGGGAGATAAATGTAAAATGAGCAGAATGGATTACCAAAGTCATGGAGTATGATGTGGATATCAAGATCACAAATATTGTAAGAGGAAAAGTATTGTGTGAAAAACTAGCTATTGAGATCAAGACTCCTAAGCTAGTATTTGACACAATGTATGCTCAAACTACACCTCAGCCAAACAATCCACCTTTTTTCAATAGTTGGATTCAAGACATGACTCATTTCCTAAAAACTAGTGAATACCCTTATGACTTCAGTAGTCAAACAAAAGGTATTTCTGACTCCAATCAATTACCTATGTTATTTTTCATGGAATTTTATTCTATACAGACATGAATGGAGTCTTGGTAAGATGTATTGAGCATGAAAAAGTTTTCAAAGTGATCAAGCAATTTCATGATGAACCGTTAAGAGGACATTTTTCTATAAGGACTATGACCATTAAGATAATGAGAGGAGGCTAATATTGGCCTAAATTTTTCAAATATACCCACAAATGGGTAAGAAATTATGAAAAGTGTACTTATTTCACCAGTAAACAAAGGCTAGTAGCCCTTCCTCTTAGACTAATTCAAGTAGATCAGCCATTCACTCAATGGGGATTAGATTTCATTAGCATGATTAATCCACCATCAAGCACATATCATATATGGATTATCATAGTAAAGGATTATTTCAAATGATGGATTGAAGCAATTTCTCTAAAAGATGCCACAAAATCATCTATTCTAGACTTTATGGACAACATAGTTTCAAGGTTTAGTGTTCCTCACACCATCATATCAGATAATGGTCAGTCATTTACGGGTACTCAAGTTAATGAATGGGTTGTCAAGCATAATGTGTACCTAATCAATTCTTCAAATTATTACCTCTAAGGTAATGGCTTAGCTGAGTCAACTAAAAAAAACTTATCAAAATTATCAAATGAATAATGGAGGACAACTAGAGGACATAGAATATAAAATAAAAACTAACACTTTGGGATGATATGATTACTCTAAAAAGAGCCATTGGTAATTATCTCTTCACTTTTTTTATGGAAGAGAGACATGAGTACCATTATCAATATAACTACCATATTTAGAGCTTAATAACCAATTAGACCTAATTTATAATGATGAAATGATGGTGAGACTGGTTGAGCTCATGGAACTTAAATAAATTAGGCATAAAACAAGAATACTTTTGATAAAAATTCATCTATAAGGAGCTTCAATGAGGGAGACATGGTTCTCAAGTGGGATTAAAACAAAGAAAAACTAGGTAGGCACACCAAATTTGATGTAATATGGAGTGGTCCATGTATAATCACTTAGTACAAAGTAACCAATGCATTCTAGCTCTCCAATCTTGATGGAGTAGAACTACCAATCCTAGTTAATGAGATATACCTCAAAACATGATTTTGAAGTAGGAAATCATTCTAAAAAGTTTAAATTTTGTAAATAATAGGCTTAGTTGTGTTTTTCAATAAGGGATTTTGTATAGGTCAAACTCATTAGGAGTTTTTTCCCTTATGTTGTGTTGTTTTTCCCTATTTTGTTTGTCTTTTCTTGTTCTATTTTTTATGTCTAAGAAAGTCTCAGTTTGTTCTTACCTAGGTTAGAGTTTGTCAGTATCAAGTTTACTCAATACCCGATGTTTTAGAAGGATATTGGATTGAAAATGATTAGTAGACAATCATCTCATAGAGGTCACCAAAAATGTTGATATTTATATCCCAAAAATATCATTACATCTAATACCCTAAAGGAAACCCCCTTTATTTTATAAGAAGAGCCCTAAAACCTCTAAAGGAACCCATCGTTCCCCTTATGCTTCTCAAAATTTAGAACTTTGGATGCAATTTAAACTCATGCAAATTACTTCATGGGTTCTAAATCCTAAGAATCACCCATCTTCTATAAAATAGTGTAATCTGGGACTCGCCATGCACTTTGCATGTTTTAACAATGTAAAAAATGCATGGCCAGCTCTGGATCTTGATATGCACCTAGTGGGTGAAATCTAAAACATGGTGTGCACTTTTCACATTTAAAAACATGAAAAGTGAATTATGGGTTTTGGATCCCACTAAAACCTATAACCCCCTTTTCATGGAACCCAAAACCCTTAATGCATATTGCATATTTTGAAATGTGCAAAGTGCATGATAACCTCTACCTTCCACCAAACATATGAACCATAAGATGTGGAGCCCGAAGGGTACTTTGCACATTGTTAAATATTCAATGTTACCCATGGGTCATACCCTCCTCTGAACCTATCATCCATTCCCATAAAGAGTGGACCTGCTCTAAGTAGGTCCAACCTCTACCACCAACCACCCCAACTATAATTAATATAGGTTTTTTTCTATTTAACCAATCATGTTTAGGGTTTTCATTATCATTGTTTATTCACTAATTGCAGTCTTGGATCTCCAACCACCTATGCCATGACTTTAAACCTTAAGCCACATCAAACTAAGTACCAAACCATGATTACAAATTTGCATCCATGTCAGCTTCTTCATATACATGGTATTCCCCTTCATTTTCACCATAATTTTCCATATTTTGAAGTGTTTTCAAGATTTTTTCCTATTTCATCATTTTTTATTTAAAGTATCATTTTAGGGTTTCTTGCTTTTAGGTAGTGGTGAATTAGTGACTTGTGTAATCGATTTTAGACCTAGGTCTAAGGTTTCCCTAGGGTCTTCATCTTTCACAAGTAAAGAGTTTTTGATTTTTCCAAATCTAGTACACATAATCCAAAATCCCTTCCTTTTCCCTTTCAAAAACTTTTCAATAAAAATATAGGATTTTGTCAATACCAAAAGAATATTCCTAGCATATACCATTATTTCAAACCATTAGAATATTCCACAAAGCCCTCCATCACTTCATAGAATGTGGACCTACCTCCATCACCTTCCACTTCCATTAGAAATCTACCAACCCTCAAGCACTTTATAAAGTGGATATGCTTCTATCATGTCCAAGTTTCACTGTAACTTTCACCTGCTAGAGACACCTCCAAGTTCTGATGGAGTGTATAAGTGTTCCATACACCTATAGATTTTGCCAACTTTAATAGTTGGTTTATCATAAGCAACATTTATAGTCCCAATACCTCCTAAGGAAATGAAATTCAAATCTAAGGGCCCTAGAGTGACTCCTAATTTGGAGTCTAATATGATAGAGATCAAAGATATAGATTTAGGTCATATTTATCTAGGATATTTTTGGGCTAGAATAAGTCCAAAATTCAAGAATGACTGGATCCAAAGTATCTATGACTTTGGTCCTCCAAAAGATTCAACCTTCCCTCAATCTATTCAAAGCCCCCAATTGATCCTAACAGTGGCCCAACACTATGATCTTGATAGGAGGAAGTTATATAATGAGAAAGGGTAAAATGTTATGGATCTAGACCTCGATTTCATTATCATAGTGTTTCCCATCCAAGAATTTGAGAGTTATTTAGATATAACTCCATAGACATCTACATAGTTCTATGAAGAGAAAAAGGATGGATGTCATAAAATAATCAATAATAAATGGCTCAAAACCCCCAAGCATTCCTCTACCATATTTCCTAAGACCATGTATAATCTTGATTTCAAATATGAGGTTGGGGATATTATAATACTACTAGACAGGGTCATTAACAATCATGATGCATAGTGCTATCAAGAATGTATGTACCAGTATATCTGGACCATATGAGAAAATAAACAATATATACATTGGTCCCAATTAATAAGTGACTCCGTCCAAAATAATTTTATGGGGGTGCAAAAAATGAACAAGATTTATATGACATCTTATATTATTTATATCCTAGCCAAAGGAATATTACTCCCAAGACTTAACCTAGTTACTAAAGAGATAACTAGAGTTTAAAACTACTAACTTAATCTCACACTATAGGCTAGTAGACAATAGTTTAGGAGAGTCAATGATGCCTTCATCTACAACATTATTATCATGTTAAATCAGGAACTTAGGAAGGAAAGATTTTCAAGAGTAGCGAAGGATGAAATTAGTAAATGGGGTTCATTATTCATATAGTTCCCCACCTACTCCTACATTAGGGTAGCCAAATTTTTTGGCTATCCCTACACACTTCCCCAATAAGTGAGTGATAAATGGGCATTGTTGGATTTATTCAAGCAAATTTTGGATATGCACAAACTCCTCTCAAATAAGTGCAAGCTAGGGATACATTTCCCAATTTCCATTGGTCATTACATATGCTAATCCCTCATGAAATTTAGAGGTGTAAAGGATAAAATGTGCCAAATTACATTAAGGAATCTAGAGTCTAGACCTTATTTTGATCCATATGGTAGAACCACCCATGTCTTAGATCTACAAACATATGAACATGTGCCTTATTATGAGGATTTTTAGGAAGATTATGAAGATAAGAGATGGTCAGGATGAGGGAATATTTAAGGACATCCTTATAATAGATAAAATATTATGATCTAGTACCAGTCCCTAATGAATTTGTAGATGAAGACTCTAGAGTAGACCCAATCTACCTTACACAAATCATTTATAGACCCTTATCACTAGTGAGGTGTATTTTTGAGTGTTTCTCTATGTTTAATAGAATAATCCTTGTAATCAACAAAATAATTAATTAGTTGAGGAGTAAAAGAGTGATGGTCATAAGGGAGATTATAGGGGTTAAAAATAATCTCTTGAATCTCAAAGTAGAAGGTATCACTCCATTAGAGGAGGGCCCCAATGAATCATTAGAGGGACCTAAAAAGAAGAATAAGAAAACAAAGACTAAAGCAAAGAAAGGAGAATCAAGCAAATAAGGAGAAGTTATGGATGAACCAATTGATCTTTTACCTAAAGACATAGAAAAAATAACATAGGGTTTTGTACCTTCATATCCCATATCCTTGACCCCTATTTCTACTACTCCCCCTTCTCCTACTCATATTGTTCATGAAGTGTCAACACCTCCACCAATTATCTCCACTCCTCCCACATCTTAGGCTCCCATTGTTTCAAAGGTTTCAGCACCTCTACCTCTAGTGTTAACCCCTCCACTTGTCTCCACTCCACCTACCATTTCACCCATAATACCCACATCAATAGGCTAAGTGAAATCAACACCAGTCAATCAAGTAGGCACTCAGGGTCCCCCTACAGTGGAATCCCAATTTTCTACTCCACTTTCCCTTCTTCCCATTTCACCTTCCCTATTTGATCCACTCTCATTATCCCTTCCATTAAATCTCCATTAATTCCTAACACTACCCAATAATACATTACCATGGAATCAATCATCCTAATTATAGTTCTATAGGCCACCCATACTCCTAGGATAAGTACTATTCACTCTTCATCTCAACCCACCATTTTCACATCACCAACCCTGAGTGGTCCACTCATCTAATTGACACATTTAGTGATTTGGATTCCACCCTTCCATCAATTCCCAAATTCACAACCTATATGTTCATTCTACCTTCCACTTCTCCCACTTCCACTATTTCAACTATACCATTAGCCAAGATTGGATCATCCCAGGTATTTGGTGTAAAGGTTGATTTATAACCTACTAATAAAAGTGGATACCCATAGGCACCTCATGAGAAACTAATGACATCATCTTCCCAAGAGTCCAAAATGGTTATAGTGTATACTAGTGTAGTAACATTAGCTACTAATTCTATAATAACCTTATCAAAAGAGAAAGTGGCTACCCCTAGCTGGTTAGCTTAATCAGTGGGTAAAAAGATAAAATAGATGATTGATCCTAGTACTCTAGACTTTGGCATGTCATAGGTTAATAATAAATCAAAACCCACTGCCAAGACCCTCTTAAGGATATTTAATGATGACAAGGGAGAGAGGTATGTAGAAATTAAAGTCCCCTAATTAGACAAATCAAAAGATCTTATGGTAGGTGATTATTAGATTTCTCAAATACACCTTGGATGATAGATTAAATAAGGTCTTAAGCATGATGTGCAAACTGGTATCAACTCTCTCTTCTAGAGAATTTATCATGACAAAGCCACCAAGGATGAGATAAAGATAAAAGTAGATCAATTGATAGAATCACTAAACTAGTTCATAAATCCCAGTGAAACATTACAACAAGCATAGATAGTGCATCCAATCAGTCCATATCAAGATACAATTGATTCTATAAAAGAGATTGATCACATGGGAAGGTATATGAAGGAATGGTTAGAGGAACTAATCACTAAAGGCCATAGGGTTCTTGTATCAATGATGGAACATTATGGCATCATCATGGAGAGGAAGGATATTTTGAAAGAATAGATCAATCAATATAAAGGAAAAATCCAAACCTTAAACTTGTATTATCACAAATTGACAATCATAAAATCAATTGATATGAATACCCTCATTATTGAGAATATATTGAAGAGTGATGATAAGAATGAGGAACTATATAGGGCTACTCAATTTTGGATAAGAGTATTAACAAAGTCTACTGAGAAAGCCAAAGAGACTCATAATAAGGCAATTGATGTATTCTATGAAATTGAAAGCATGATGAATTCAATGTCATGCCAACTAGTAGATGATGCCAATAATTCTTCAAACAGAGCAAGTCCAAAATAATTTCAAAGTAATAATTTACAAAGGACATAGTCTTCATCCTAAGTTCTTTTCACTATTTCATCAGGTATGAAAAAATAATTAATAAGATGAGAATGGAGATGTAATGAATTAGAACTTTTAGAAGAGAACTTTTCAATGTTTAGGCAAATTGTGTAGCCTCAAATATATACTCTTATGGCCCAAATCTAGGATTCATATAGGAAATTTTCAAGGCCTTCGATGCATATAATGATAAGCTTCAAGTTAAGAATGATAAAAAAAAATCTTAAGAAATTCTGAACATTGATTAATATTTCCTCTATTGAATATTTTCAAATGTTATATCATTTCAAAACATTGTAAATTGTAATTTCATCAGAAAAGGATAGCTATATTTTTTATAACTCTTTTTGAGAAAGATAGAAACATATTTTACACTATATTTTTTGATAGTGAAAATTGCAAAAAGCATAGGTATAAATTGCACTTTCCATTTTGACAAATATGAAATGTTGAAAAGTGCAAAATCATGAAGTGTGAATTGTTTGATTCGTTTTGGTGAAAGTGATAAAGACTTAAAAATTTGTAAAAGTTTCACTCATTTTTTTCAAGTTGGATTTTTTTGCATGGAAAATTAACTTGAAATTATTTTCAAAGTTATCTTTTATTTTAAAGGACTAGTTCTATTTTGGGCATTTATTTTTGCATGAATAAGATATTTTCGGCCACTTTTAGATGAAACCTTTCATGCAGATCCAACAGTTCTATCCACACCATTCTGCACTAAAAACCATGCCCAACTCATGGATGGCATTTTATATCCATTTCATAAGTTTATAAACACTCGAAATAGAATATCTTACCTCTTTTACATTAGGCGTTTCAAATTTACATGATTTCTTTTACTGGGTGTTCAAGTTTTGTCAACTACATCTCATCTTGGAGATATTTTGTATAAAAATGGGTAGACCCCATGGCCCAAACAATATTTTTGATGCTAGTTATATTTTCTACATTTTGAATGTGTTTAATACAAACCTTTGGAGAAAAATAAAGTTGAAGATTTGCCTTCTTATCTTGAGAGATCTTTGTATTTGTGAAATCTATTTGATTATTTGTGGAATCTTTGTCTCTTTGTTTCAATTCCCAAAAATTCATCTATGGTATTTTATCCTCTTGAAAATATTGTTTGGTATAAAGATATTTTTCCCTTTTGTGAAAAATAGCTAAAATACTACCTTTGATTTTTAATTTTATGATTCTATGCTGAAACAAATTCAACATATTTTCTGCTCTATTATGTTTAACAAGCAAGAATTTAAATCCACTATAAAATTTTTGGTGCAATCAACATATTTTTAGATTTCAATAAATTTCAATTATTCAACCCTTTTCTCCATCAAAACCCTAGTTTAGGATTTGAAAGCACTAAAGAGTGATATTTCCACAAAATTGGTATTTTATTACTTTGCATAAGATTTAGTGAAAGGAAGTCATACTTCTCTATAGACTAACCTTAATTTTCCAAGGTCCTATTACTTTTGAGGTTTTTAAATTATATCATTAGGAAATTACACAACAAGATACAAGATCAAGATAGGTGTAATCATATGTGATAACAATAACCCGAAAAATGCATGTATATACTCTAAGGTAATACCCACCTTTATAATATCCTCATCTACCACCCACTAAAAGTTGTTAGTCACTATCTCCCACATTCTTAGCAACATGGAAACTAACTCAGAACACAATGGGATATGTCTCATCACCATTAGCTCACTAAAACCAAGTATACTTAGTTATGTTGAATCCATGGCTAATGATTTATCTAGTAGATCTGGTAACCAAGGTGCATCCACTAGTCTCCAAAGTATCTTGCATCTCTAAAAAATTCTAAACAATAGAACATCTATTAGCTATCTATTCAAAAGTTAACATAAAACATACTTTAAATTTTGTAAAATTAATAAATAATCAAATTAACTACTTCATTGGCCATGTATAACACTACATCAACTATCTACTACATTAACACTATCATCCATATACCTAAACTACATTGACCCTATAAAAATGTATACTATATATAACTTTATACACAATATTGGCCTTATCTATGATCTACATAGTCCATCATGTATGGAGTTAGCCATTCCATCATGTTATCAACCAAGTTTATAATCATATCAACTATATCCATTTTACACTATGTTATCCAAACATTACTACATCAACCATCAAACATCTTTCTACACTATCAGTGAAACCTTACATTATTGACCACCCTCAATCAAATTATATTGTGCACCATGAACATTAGCATCCAATCACAAAAATCCTACCTTTTCAACTACATTATCCTAGATGATATATTATTTTTTGTGATGATTTTTCACTAGATTTTTATAAATACCCTTGACCTATGTTTTGACTCTTTATCCCCTTCTCGTTTATTATTTCAATTTTTACTCTATTATTATGCTTTCTAGGGAAAATTCCATTACATGAATTTTCCCTAGCACCTAATTTTCCTATACTAGTTCATTTTTCATTCAAAAATTCTAAAATTTCATAATAAATACACCCCATACCTAGATTTCCCATTGTTGGTACAATCTATCCTCTAGCACATCCACCTCCTTGATATTAGACATCATCTCTTTGATAAACTAGGATACACAAATCTCTTATATTTAATAATATTAAATGAATAAATTAATAACAATTGATCCCTTTTAATCTAAAATTTTAAAAGTTTAAACCATTAATTATTTACAAAGACATTTTGCATTTTCTCATTAAAATTTTCATAAGTCCTTTTAAAACTTTAAAAAGAGTTCTAAAATCTTGACAAAGTATAAGAAATCAGTACTAACACTATATTTTTTCAAAAAAAAATCAAATTTTATCTTATTTTTTAGGTTTGTCTTTTGTCCTACATGTTAAACACCTTTATTCCTCTTAATCACATGAAGTTCTTCTTAAACAGTAATAAGTTAAGTGCAGGTATGTATTTACAAATTATTTACTTCCATTTACTTTCCACTTTCTACTACAATTTGGTAGCTCAATTAGTGTGTTGATATGTTCTTTCTCAAAGCACCATCCCATGTAAATCTCATGTGACACATGATGATATTTGAGTGAGGCATATGTATACATGTAACATTTTTCAAAATTTATCATTTACTAATACTTTATCAATTTTAGAAACCTATCAATTTCCCATCACTCTAACTACATGCCTTAAAGGGCACATCGAGAAAGGGGTGGGTAGACCATTGGTGCTTCATAATATTATTGTCTAAATATATCATGCTTATATCCACTACAAAATCTTACTTACTTGATTTCCTAATAAATCTTCTTATTAAATAGGCCCTAGCTAAGCCAAGACCTATTTTTTTTACTATATCAGCCTAGGTCAATGTAACATTTCTAATTCCTTCTAAAATTTGAACTAGGTCAGCCCATATTGACATAGTTCTAAAAATCATGATGCACACTTCATAACTAGGTCAACCCAGGCTAATCTAGTTTGAGTGTAAATGGTCACGTTCTAACTACGTCAAGGCAGGCTAATATTATAGGTTAGAATTTTTAAAGGGTCTAGGGTCAACTCACCTCTATAAATACAAGTCTAATTTCAATCTAATAGAGAGAAACATTCATTTTTGCACTATTATTTCTCAAAATTCTACTTTAATTTACATTTGTGAGAATCCATTACTTAGATTTTGTCTTGGATGGAAATATCTTATCTTGTGGAGTCTTGGATGCAAATATAAGTGTTTTAACCTAGAGATGATTTTAATCATTGTAATCCTTACAAAAAAAACAATCTCTTGAAAAACACCATTGGCCAAGGGAGATATTCAGGCTCAATAAGTTTTATTTAAGGTAAGTATTTTTAACTTTAGCTATTTCATTTAATGGATAGATATTACATAGTTTTGAATGTATAACTCCTTGTTTAAATACCCTCTACACTTAAACTGAGTCTAGTTATATATTTATTAAAACTTACCATTTTCCACCCTAGGTAACCTAGGCCTCCATTTTCCTACCTAGGTTCCTTAGCCCTTTTAATTTTATTTTGACCATAACACTTTATTTGTGTTTCAATCTTTGGTAACACTAGATTAGATTAATTTAATTACTGTTATTAGAGACCTAGTTAGGGTTATTACATTGTATTGATTCCCTAGAGGATTTGGAACCCTCTCTATTGATTTTGTGTAATAAGTGCTCTTTTAGCTAGGTTTAATGAATCCAATTGGTTATGTCTTGATATAACTAAGTATCCAATAGGTTTAAGTTGATTTACCTTCTTTGAGCCTAGATCTATTAGATAGGATAAATTATAGGTCTATCTTAATTTATTGCATAAAAAATCTAATTTTATAATTCCCTTTATATTATTATTTTAGTGTCTCTTGACATTTGTGAACTTTTCATCAAAATAAAAAGATCCAAAAATGTTAATTTTATGCAAATGCTCACTAGTTCACCAATTCAAATACTAAACTATACTTTTCTCAATTTCCCATAAATACATGATAAAAATATCTTATTTGATTAAAATTAGGTATTTAAAAACTGAAATTAAAGTAATGATAATAACAAAGAACAATACTCAGCAAATTGATAACGGAGTTTGTTCAACTTGGAGAAGTCTCTAGGTTTGTTTAAAGTATGAATTGATTGATTAAAAATGATACAAAATACGTGTTCTTACATTGATTTTCTCCTAATGAATGGATTTTTCTCCCAATGAGGGGTTATTTCTCCTAATAAAAGGCTAAAATTTATGTATTGTCTCTAGGAGGTTTGTTCAATGGGCTCTTTATGTTCAAGTTACTTCTCCTTTAATAAAAGACATAAAACTTGTTTTGTTCTCCTTTTATAAAGGGAAAAAATTACATTTCAAATACAAAATTATCCTATTTGCATTATTTCTCCCACCCATGGTGTAATAGATAGGGATTCATCCTTTTTACAAAATGAATGGGGTTTGAATCCCAATATAAACACCTTGGTTTGGGCTTAGAAATCTGATTTTAAAGGATATATGCCAAATGCTTTGTCTATATTCTCCAAAATTAGGCATGGCCTAATCGTAAAACATAAATATGGGTCATGTGGGGTGATGGGGTCAAGCCTCACTCCCATACCTTATATTTTGGTGAGGCTTTGGATAAGCCTTATTACTTTTCAGTGAATTTGTAGTTTTTTTATCCCACATTGATGAGAAATGGAACAAATAAAAGTTTTAAATAAAATGCATTAAGATTTATAAAGTGGTCTTGAAATACCATCCTTGGTTGTTGGTGCTAGAGAGGATGTCACATAGTGGATTTAAGTGCTAATTTTTCAAATACATTGGGTATTTATCCCACATTCATTAGGATAGGAAATGATCAAAGATTTAAAATAGACTTATCTCTCCATGTAAGTCAGTCATAAGGACCATACTTGACTTGGACATGGATGCTTTGAGCTTGTTCTTGGAATTTGGACTTGGCGTAGTGCTTGGAAATTGTGACATAGAAATGGTATCTTTTTGGAATGATACATGGTGGATTGAAATCTATCCACATGGTATCAGGTACTAATCTTTGAAAAATTAAGACATTTAGTCCCATATTCATTGTGGATAAGCCGTAAGATTAGTTTATATGTAAAAACACTTCCATAGCATGAGATAGGTGATAGGGTCCCCTTTATTACAAAAAGAGGAACCCAAAAACTAAATGACCCCCATCCGACAAATATCATGGGCCCCACATATAAACAAGTAAGCTTGTCAATGACTAGAGGTAAAAACCAAACCAGCCCATTATTTTATCTTTGCCACATGTCACCATCTAATTGATCCACATATTAGGCCCTAATTAGTCCACTTGGTAGTAACATATAGTTAAATCAACATGATGACATCATCTTTATACCCTATGCATATTTTTTACCTATTTGGTTTTAGCTTCATTAGGTCATAACTTTTGCATATAGTATCAAAGTGACTCTGTTCTAATTGCATTCAAAATCTATTGACAAGTTATTCAATGTGTTGGTAGTTTCAAAAATATTTGGGGCCATATAATTGTGTTAAATTTAGGTATCCTCATGGATCACTCCTCCCCACTAAAAATATTTTAGACCACCAAAATTTTGGTTCATTTAGAAAACAAGTGAAGGTATAAATCCCTCACTTTTTGGTTTCTATACATCATGCTTTATTTGGATGCATTCATTTTTGACTCATATGAAGACACCCCTTCATGAATTCCTCTCTCATCTATCAAGAACCTCTTACTAAAAATCATCAAGTAAAAATCATCAACATAAGGAACTTGAACATTCTCACCTTGATCCATGATCATATGAAGCTCATATAGTTTCAACTTTACCACAAAATATATTTGTACGTATCGATGTGACTTTATTTCTCTCTTAGAGAGTATTTTCCCAAACTAAAACTTGAAAACCTAAGTTAATATATTTCATGGCTCCATTTTATATCTACCAAATGACATTATTTCACTCTTATTGTCTTCATATTATTCTTGGTGGATTTTCTTAGCATCGACATTGATTATAGGCTAGAGTGAATCTCTCCCATTAAGAGATGATTTTTGAATTTTCATTATTATTCACATTATCAACAAAGGAATAAGATTAAAATTCATAATAAAGTGGTGCTATAATAGGTCACCACTAGTATAATTTCCCCTTCTTGGGGTCTTATAATTAAATGTAACATACATGGATTGTAAACACATTTTCATTTATAAACATTTCCCAAATTTTTATTTTTTAAAAATATGTATACAAACATTTTCACATACATTGAAAGATCATATTTCAATGAAATAAAATGAATTAAAACATACATCCATAAAATAATAGTTCTCTTATTGAGGGCTTATCACTATAGAATCACTTCTCATGTTGATTTCATGCCACTTCGTCTCCCTCTTGCAAGAACACTTCAATTTAATAACATGTCTGTTAACTACTGTCTAAGTTGGAGAATATTTGTTTAGATTTCTATCTCAATGGAATGCCTCTTCACCCATATTTATAAATTAAACAATAAATCATAATAAAAACATGCTAACATGAATTTCAACATGAAAATTAAAATACAAAATAGAAAATGATACAACCTCTTATAATGGGTTGCTCATAATGTGCTTCTCAACTTAGATGTTTAATCCATATTCACCCTTAATGACTGATCTATCACCACATTTTCTCATACACATGGGATTAGTTTCCTTCATGATTCTTCAATAATGGAACCTAAAACATTATTTGGAGGTGCTACATAGCCATGTTAAACTAAACTTATCTATGCAAATATGTTATCCATGAAACCAAATAATTTCTTACCAACCCAATTTTATGGATTTTAGTCTTTGGGTTATTCCCTCCCAATGGGATCTTATTTGGATATGTGTTCTTCTTCATGGTTTACCTCTTATACTATTGGTTCTTGACCAACTCCTTAATGTTCTACCTCTTGCTTTGTATGGGTTTTAACAACCTCATTACTTGTATGTTCTTACATAAATTCCTTCTTATAGGTCTCCTTGAAAATATTTGGATAAGTTTTGGATGAATCTTGCAATACATTTTAACCAAATGGTCACTCACATTATAATGAGAGAAATAATTCTTGCTCATTTTCTTAGACAATAAGCCCTTCTTGTCATTCTCCACATTTTGACTTAAAGAGTGATAATTACAATGAGTCTCCTTCCTATTGAAAGGCATGGTATTCCTTTGGATGGAATTTATCTTCCAACACATGGCCACACAATGGTTATTCATTACACAAAATTACATGGATATACATAACAAAGTTTTTTTGTTATAGGGCCATTCTTCTCATAACTAAAGTAAACATTGGAATACTTATTCTTTCCATACCTTTTAGGGTTGTCCTTTGTGAAATTTTTATCAGGGTAAAACGTGTTACCTACTCCTTTTGGATGTTAATCTCACTTTGGATATGATTTTCATTTATTCTATATCCTTTTCCCATGATTGAAAGGTTGACCCTTTCTTGATTTCAGCTTGTATTTACTCTTACCATCATGAAGTGATGATGTGACATCTCATTATATGGGTTATTTTTTTAGAGATAATGGATTGGGTTATTTTATCTTAGTTGTTTTTATTTCTTCAACTATCTTATAACATTAGCTAATGTCTCTTTTGCCACTAACATATCCCAAACCTACATAACGAGGTCTTTCTTCAACTTATATGAGACTATTCATTCATTGGCAATAAATATAAAGTCTCTTTCCATTAAAACCCATTTAAAAAAAAAACTTAGATCCAATACCTATATTATGCTTATCAAATTCACCAAAATAGACATCTATATTTTTATAGTAAGAAATACAACATGGTGAATTACTTACTATTCATACCCTAGTCATGTTTTTTGCATTTGTGGTATAAGATGGTCTACTTTCTATGGTATATTCTTATTTCTCATCCACTCCATCACCATTCTATAAATTTGAAAAATTTGTAACTCTTGAATGATTCCCATGATACATTCTCCCTAGAACATCAATCGATCTTGTAGCTCTTGCAGCTCATCATATAAGGGCTATAATTTTTGTCTTGATTCATATATTCACTCCTGAATCTATCAGTTTATGATTTCAAGCTCATGAAGATTTTATCTCTATAGAGTTTTGTCCATGGTTATACTTTTGTGACCAATAAAACTTTAATTCTAAATTATAAATTGAAAAAATGGAAGAGTCTAACACAAGGTGGAAAATGTGTTATTAAACCCTTTATAAATTTGATCTAATGATAAACTTGATCTGAAAATGGTTAATTTATGGAAAACTAACTTAGTTTATCTAATTTCTAATACCCAACACTTTTTCTCAATTTCCCATAAATACATATCAATTGGCTTAATTAATTAAAATGTAGACTTTAAAAATAGAAATTAAAGTAAGTAATGATAAGAACATATAACAATACTCAATAAATTGATAACAGGGTTCATACAACTTGGACTACAAATTTGAGTCCACTCAAGTAAGAACCAATCAATTAAAATGATCAAAAAATGATAAAGCCCTAGATGTTACACCATGAGTGGTAGAAACAATACAAGTAGGATAAATTTGTATTTTAAATGTAATGTTTTCCATTTGTAAAAGGAAAACAAAGCAAGTTTTTATGTCTATTATTAAAGGAGAAGTACATTAATGGTCCAAAACCCATTATAGAGACCTCATAGAGATAGTACAAATAAATTTTATCTCCTTATTGGGAGAAATATCCCTTCATTGGGAGATAAATCACCTCATTAGGAGAAAATTTATGTAATAATATGTATTTTGTATCATTTTTAATGAATTAGTTTGTACTTTAAGCAAACCCAAAGACATAGTACAAGTTGGATGAACTCCATTATCAATTTTTTGAGTATTTTTCTATGTTATTATCATTACTTACTTTAATTTTCAATTTAAATACTGAATTTTAATCAAATAAGCTACTTTTTTATGTATTTACAATAATTTGAGCAAAGCAAAGTTTAGTATTTGAACTAGTGAATTAGTGAGTGTTTGCATAAACTAACCATTTTCGGATCATAAAATGAAAATTATAATATTATCAGTAGATCTCAAAGTATTAATAATATTTATATAGAAAAGGATGTGTTGGAAATACTAAAAAAATTAACACATGTTCTAAAACATCCGAATAAATTAAATGTAATGTTATATGTGTTGATATATAAGTGAAAGAAAGACCTATTTTTATCAATAAAATAGGGTTAGATGAGCCCTAACAATTTTCATTAATATCATAAAAGATTAAAAAAAATGTTTCCCTTAGATCATATCATCATAAATCTTATTGGGGAGATAACAAAAACCCTTACAAGCAAACATTTGGCTGAAAAAAAGGTAACTACAGAAGAAAACAAGTGTTATAAAAGGAAAAATTTATATCCTAAATAAGACCCTATAATAGAAAATCTAGTCATAGAAGATGACTTGTTCATAAGTGAAAACATCCCTTCCATATTTCATGAAGAAAATTAGAATGTCATGAGATTATTCAAAAATTACATCTCACTTAGAGCCATATAATGAGGAACACATATAGCCATATAATAGAAAATAATAAATAATAATAATTGGTAGATAAAAAATCATTTACATATTTTGATTTATTGATATTTTAGTCACCAAAATTAATATTTAATACTAAAAAAATGTAATTTTGACCAACTTATATGCATGATTAATTTATGCTCAATTCCATAATTTTATACTACTTTTATTATACTTATATGTAGATGACCATCTACCTTGAAGTAAATTTAATACTATTTCTTCCTATTCCTCATTCCAAACACCCTGATCTCATCACTTTACTAATTCATATTTCCAATTTTGTTATCCTTATTCCTCAAACAAAGTCACTCCTTTAGGATAATCTCATTGGTTGGTAGTGTCTATGGCTACCAAAATTCATCTTCCCACTAAATAATGGATATTTTCTTAAATTTAAATTCATTTAATGGATCATCTAGTATTTTTTCAAGTCCCATTCAAATAAACACCAACAGGATCACTATATAAACACATTTTCTATTTATTTTTTCACTAAAGGCTACCAATATTGAAAATTTGAGAATTATATAACTACACATTCAGAGGAAAACACATATTCTTCCCAATTTTGAGTCCATATAGACCAAATATCCCTGAGTTAAGTTTGAATACAACAACAAGGTCATGAATTATTTTTCAAGCACCTAATCACACCAAGACTGAACCAACATATAAAATTACACCATAATTTGCCATACACCACTATAACTTAGGATAACTACATGGAATTTAATCTCTCTTCGAGTATTAGTATGTAGGTAATGCTCAACATGGGGTATGTTGAGGTCAAGCACAACTTCAGCCCCTAACCCCTTTTACCATTTTAATACAATTTTTCCTCCTTACTATTTAAGCTCGGGTTATATTTAATAATTAAGTCACATAATGGCTTCCATAATAAATTAATTGACCTTAAATATATACACAAGACCTACATGTTAAGGCACACTAGTCAAAAATCACATAGAGGTAAAAAACATAAAGAATTTTGGTACACCCAATAGACAAAAGTGCAAGTCAACCTTGTCCAAATAGTGTGTCATTGTCCCATAATCAAATGAAACCCTATTTATGATTCACAATAACCTCACATAAACCTACAATAGATTACACAATCTTTGTTATAGTCCATAATATCTAAGTTCTAACTAAGTTATTTGTTTAAATTAGTTTTTACTTTTAGTAAATTTATATAAATAGAAAACACTAAATAAGTCATGTGTATTTATTTCACATCAAACACATTCTAATTTTACTAAATAATTTTTCATAATTAGATCAATACTTTTTTATCTTAAATTTTTATAAAAAACATATTGGTGAATTTGGTTTATTATAGAGCATTGTAGAAGAAAAAATAGTATCTCATTTCAAATATCACATCATGGTAAAATTAGATCACATATACAAAGAATATAGAATATGCTAATGTTAATCATACTTTTGTATCTTCATCCATAATTTTTGTGCCAAATAATAATTCATATCAAATTGGAAGCTATAACAGAATACATCTATAATTATTGATTCAAAAAGTATGTAGTTTTTAATAAAAATTCAAGTGATATTCTAAGGGAAATGATTTGAAAAAAGTTGATCAAACTACATCCTATACATAATATAAGTAGATAAAAATACTATTGTGCATATTATAGTATATATGGGCATCATACATATAGTTTTTTAATCTTTGAATAATAAAATACAAAATATAATTGATAGTGGTGATCCTATAATAAACACATCAATCAATCAATCCACTCACATTATGATTGCATCTCCTAAATCATAAGTGAAAAAAGAATAAATAGATAAAGTATGGATACAAAAGGTAAATTTAGAGCAAGATAAGATTCAAATGGAAAAAATAGAGAGGGAAAAAATTCAAAAGAAAAAATTAGAGAAAGCAAGATTACAAAAGGAAATGTTATAAAAAGGTAATATATTAAAATAATAGATTGAGCCATAATGACTACAAATAGAAAAAATAGAACAAGAAAGGTTACAAAAGATACAATAAGAAAATTTACACAAATAAGTTTAGCATAATCAATAAAGTATCTTTAACAAAAGGTTTCTAACAAAAGAGTTTTAAAAGCAAGAGATGTCGAAAAAATATTGTGTTATAAGTGTGGTTCAAAAGGACATAATTACAAACCCTTCCTCATATCAAAAACCTTTCACCATCATTGTTCACATTGATGAGAAGAAATTTAATGATGTTAAATTTATGAACTACTAGGAAATAAATTTTTATTCTACATCATTTATTATATCTATTGGATATAAGCTTCAACACATAAATAAAACTAATGCATCTATAACATGTGTGGGATCAATTGAGTTTAGAGTATTATTTTCTTTAAAAGAGTTTTATCTTACTTTCATTGTTATTTCTGGTCCAAGTACATATAATGTTATTCTTGGAGGATTGTGGTTAAAATCAATATGATTAATAACTAATAAACACAAGGTTACATTACATTTGATCATGAAGGTAAAGTAGTTTCCATTTCAAAAGAAGGAACATATTTAGAGCAAGAACAAAAAAAATAAAGCATATATTCAATTAATATTAAATCTAATATAACTAATGTAACAATATTAGAGGTATATGATATTATGCATATTGTAAAAATTAAATCATAAAGTTCAATACCATAGTATGGGGCAATTGGTTTTTAATACATAAATATAAAATATGAAAAAAATGGCATGTCACAATTTCTAACACAACTTGAGAAATTAGTTCTCTCACATGATGATTATTATGATCATGGCATTGATTATTTAGAGTATGATCAATATGACCTAACTAATATGGAGGATGAATATGAAAATGTAAGTAGCATCACTCCTTGTATGTATCTTCTTTGATTATCATACTATTATTATAAATATACAAAAGAAAACTAAAATTCTAAGAACAAAGACTTACAGATGATATGTGTAATTCATTTACATCAATCAATCTATGATTTGGTATATGTAATACTTATATATATCTAGTTTTAGATCAAAAATACATGAAAATTGTACTTGAGTGAGTTTTACAACATATAGGTTATCACTTTCAAATGTAGTTGTAAATGGTGATACTATCTCAGACCCAAAAACATTACATAGATAAATTATAGACACTATTTATGGACTATATAGTACCTTAATCTTGTACACTTGGTAAACTTAGACCTTGATTGTTCCCTCTCAGTTCTAGACGTTTCCCACTTTCATAAGTCTTGCATCTAATCTATCTTATTCCCCTTGACCTATCTATTGGTCTGAGTAGTCTTATGTTGATGATCCAAACCTTATACCTTATTATAAATGCTTAAAACCTACTTATCTTCTACCTCTGCAAGTTATGATTTTGTACTTACTTTCATGTTTCCTTGACACTAGAATCTCATATAGACACTTACATTGACATAAGTGTCTTGCTTTGATATAAGTGTTTAATACCCTAAAGTCATCTAATTTTCAAATGAAACATATCCTAATGGTTGGCCTAAATGCTTTAATGTGATTTACTTCTCAAAAGGGATTAATATACATACAAGATCAACCCTCCTTCATTCCACACATAAAAATACCAAAAGAGACAAATGAAGCTTATCAAAAACATTAAGTCAAGTATTTAATTAAGAAAACAATCCATATTTTCTCATATTTCTATATCGTTTATAGGGACAACACATCTATAAGTTTGAAGTACCAAAGGAGCATCCCAAGAGCTATATTTGACAAGTTAAAGGCTAGGTCATTATTGTACTTGATTTTCACATATTACATGATTCACACAAAATCCAATACATAGGGGAGAACTAAATTATTTTGAGGCCCTCTTTAGAGTATTGTATATGTAGGTAGTGCTCATTGATAGAGGGGTATTTGGGGTCAACTCAACACCATATGCCCATTAACCCATTTATAGCCAAGGTCACAATGAAGATGAAAGCTTGGGGTTTTGAAAATTCATGAGGAGTTAAAGTCCATGACCTAGATCTAAATTCACTAGAGAGAAGGTGAAGACAAACATGAAATAATCTAGGTGGTTGTATCCTTTTCCATCAGGTATTCTATATATGACACCTATGTCGATGTAACTATCCCATGTTGATGCTAGTGTCCACAACTCTAGAGGCATTCAATATAGAATTTGATGACCATTCTAGAATAATCCTCTACTCTACTTATTACCTATTCCAAATCCAAAACTATGTCAACATCAAAATAATATAAGTACATTAATTCTTTGTCATTTCCATATTTATCATTATTTTACTTACTATTTTTAACCTATCTAATTTGAATAAATTTAACATATGTTTATAGCTAAGTTTTAACATCTAATTGGATTTATTTATAAATATTTTATCATCCTTGTGTCCTTGGCTATCTCTACCACTTTAACCCTAGATAATTCCAATCTAGAATCAATTTAGGGTTAAACATTTGGTGAACCTTATTCATATGAATGAAAAAATGCTAATTCATATTGTTTTCATTTAGCTATGGTTTCAAATTATTGTAATTTTTCATTTCCTACTTATATTATTTTGCATGCAATGTAGGCATAGCCCTAGATTGGGAGGTGTGCCTATTGAACACATTGAGCTTCACCTTCTACCATCTAAGATGTATAAATCCATAGAGGGACATAATCTTATAGATCATGATGATACCGATATTGAGAATGAAAAACATACCAATTAGGTTATCATAGAAGAAGATTTTAATAATCAAGTAAACCATGAGAAAGTGCAAGAAATTACATTGTTTCATGAACGTATTCATCAAACCCATGAATATCTTGATGAGATCCTTAAAACTATATTGACAAAAAAAATCAAAAGGTATATTTGAAACATACTTCCCCTTAAACACATTACCACTAAATACTTCTAATGGGGGCACATGTTATGTGTTTAAACCTTTATTTCCTGAAAACTAAAACACTATTACTACATTTACCATGGAATCACCAATTATTTCAACTCAAATACTTGTGTCAATGATTATTAATACTCAAACCATGTTTACATCCCCTTTGGTGACTACTCAACTCATGAATCTAAATCTTAATGGATTTATAGTTGAATCACTTATTCAAATTATAAATACCTTGGAGGACAAGGTTACAAACATTTAATAAAACACTTTAAAATATCCTCATGTTATTGATTCACAAGATGTGTTGCATAACCCTCTTGAACTTGAGATATCTCTTCAACATTTTCCAATTGGTTTTGTTGCATCTAAGTTCACATTTTATAATGGAAAGGGTGATCCTAAACAACATATTAAAACCTTTTATGTAGAATGCCTTGACTATTCCTCCAATGATAAACTTTTGACCAAATTATTCCCAAGAATCCTCAAGGACTATGCTTTGAGGTGGTTCTATGATTTACCTCTCCAATATGTGAAAGTGTTAAAACCTATTGTAGATGAATTTTTAGCACACTTTTCCATTAATATTTATAAAAGTGTATTTCCAAATTAAAATAAGGAACAAATGAACCTATCAATGAATATGTCTTGAGGTACAAGACAATACTTGAAAAAATGACTAGTCTTATGGTAGATAAGGAGTTTCAAGACATATTCAAACAAAGCTTGCTTTCTCCTTTACATGAGTCCATTCTTTTCAATAATTTCAAAAAAAATTATGACTTATGTCATGTTTTACGTGACTGTGAAATGAAGCTTATTTCCTTGATTAATCTCAAGTATGTAGCAAAGACACCACCTAAATCTACATCCAGTACCAAGTTATAAGGTAAAACCTCCTAAGCCTAAAAAGGAAAAAACCAACATGGTTAACACAATTTCACATCATCCTAATCAACTTGTCATATATAATGTTCTAAAGAGATAATTTACATGCTTACATGAATCTCTAGCTTCATTACTCCCATGACTAGTAGAGTCTCATCTCATTTTCTTCCTCATCCTATAGAGGTTAATATAAATATACCTCTACCCGAAGGATATGATGTGAATGCTTATTGTGATTATCACCAAGGACTAGGACATTCTAGAAATAGATGTTTTACCTTTAAATATAAGATCCAATACCTCATTCATGACCAAAAGATTACATTTGATGATCCTCCCAAGGAATTAGGTTCACAAACTAGTGATCACCATAGGTAGAAAATATTTAATAATCTCTTACAAGACCATTATAAGAAAGAACCAAAAGTACAAATGGAATATAATGAACACCCTCCTCTATCACATTATGGGCACCAATTAGATGGAATTATTATTAATTACACGTGACATATACCTCCTATGGTTTAGAGACTTGTTATTTATTTTGATGATAATGATATTAAGGATGATGACTTTGATATTAATTATTTATTCATTTGAGCATTTCTTGATCACCAGCTTATACATAGTGTTATGATTGATAATGGTGTAAGTGAAAACATTTTCACCATCATATTACTTCTACTAAATTAGTTAGAGAATTAAATGAGACATCCCATAAGGTTCTTGGTGAGATTGACTAACCTTTATAGGTCAATCCCAAAAATTTGGTTACTGCCCTTTTAGTTATATCTTCCATGAGAATATTTTATATGTTATTGGTAATACCTTGGATCCATACACTTTGAGAAATACATTAAATAGTGTATGGGTCTGTCAAATACATTCATGCCCAATTGGGTAATTATAGTTTTTGGAATCCCATATGAGCATCCTCTTGAATAATAAAAACTTAAATGTAGACAGTTAATTACCAAGCCTACTAAGGTTAATCCACCATAAAAGCGTAAGCAATAAGAAATCCCCTTTACTAGGCAATCAATATTTGAGAGACCATTACATCAAATACATACAATGGATTCCACATAATCCTCATCTACTACACACCATGTTTAAATATCTAGAGAAATTATACATGTTCCTATTTCTACTATTCCAAAGAAACCATAGAGCATTCAATGATGGGTTCCATGAACCTTACTCCTATTACTTTTACTATTTCTCCAAGACCATATAGTCTTATTTTACATACATAGAGCATTGTAAATACTATAGTGATAGGCATTTCACCTAACATGTTCCTTGGTAATACCACAAATTCCTCACGCCATATTTTGAGTGGAGATATACCTATGACCATACATTGGATGGGATCATAAGACGATCTTTCCTCTTCATAATATTTTAAAAAATACCAAAAAAAACAAAAAATATTTAAAAATCCAAAAACATTTTTAGCATAAAACATGTTTTATTGGCTCTTTTGTATCAATGTGTTAGTTCCATGTTGATGGATGCCATATTCAGTTACTCCTACATACATATGTGTGTCATGCTTCTACTTAAGTTTAATACATGCATACATAGATACATGTTCTTCTCCTATTTCAGATGTTGGGCCTTTCCTTTACTCATGTCATATGGGCATTGGAGGTATCCACATATATGACCATGATACTTACATATTATTTCATTCTATGGTCACTTTACATTATCATGTTTTAAACTCGTATATGTACTTAAACATGCCTTTTATCCATGATTATATATTTCATAGGGTACTTGATATGTTATGCACTTACAATTTTTTTCTAACACATTTGATCCATGAGAGACTATTATATTTTTATTATGGTTTCTTATGATTTATTTTATGCACTTCCTTGAATGTCTTTCCTTACTATTGTCTTTCTTGTTCAAGAATTTGAATATTTTCTTTTGTTTATAACCCCCATGCTTATGTATGCTTTCTTTGACATTTGAACATGTCATTATTTCCCTTTATGTAAATTTGAATATGTTATCCTTTCTTCACTAGACATTTTATTAAGTCATTTCCCCTTGATTATGTGGCATTTGAACATGCCACTTATTTTTGGTTTCCTTGGACCATTGTATTTTGACTTGATTTTCAATATTCCTATGTGTGTACTTAATTTGGTTGTTGAGATTATACTATTAAAATCTAGAAATTACCATGATATTTAACATGTATCTTAGGCCTTCATGTGATCACATTATTCTATGTGTTTCAATGTTACATTTATCTAGACATGTCATTTTATATGATACATGGTTACATTTACAAATTATACAGTTATCTTATCCTTTTGATGTGAAGTAACTACGAGTTTCTATTCTTACCTCACCTCAAAGGGGGCCATATGAATGGGGTAATGTCATAGAGACATGATATTCACATTTGGTATAGTTTTAGATTTAGTGGGGGCATTCTTTGGAATCATGTTCTCCATACTCATTTCAATATTTGGTACTTATATAAGTTTTTAGATTTAGTAGGGACATGTCATATAAACATAGATTCCGCACATTAATAGTTTTTATATTTAGTGGGGGAATGTCATATATGCATGGATTTCACACATTAATAGTTTCAAATTCAATGGGGGCTTGCTTTGGAAGCATGTTCTCCACACTTATTTGGTATTCACCACACCCAATTTTAGTGGGGGCATGTCTTTAAAACATGTCCTCCACATTGGTAATTATTATAATTTCTATATTTCTCCATATATAGCGGGAGAATGCTATGGAATAATGTTATCCACACTTACATAGTATTTGAATAGGATAAATCACATAGTTATATAATTTAGATTCATGATTGTGGTAGAATTTTATATGTTAGTACCATTATTATATATAGTTTCAGCATGAGACATATCTAAGGTGCATATGCTATGAAATGAACCCCTAATATTTCATACTACAAATCAGTTTTAGATTTTAAAACACTCTCAGGTATAGTCATCACCCATTAAGATGTACTTTTATGGACTATATTGAGCTAATCTATTATAGTAGTTTACTCACTTTTGGTATGGTTGAGGTGATTAAATCACTCAATCTTGCCAAGTTTTTATCACACTTATTAAATCACTCAACTGTGTTCTACTATAATACAATTATCCAATTCCTTAATGTCATTTAATTTGTAAATGAAACGTATCCTAATGGTTAAACTTAGTGAGCTAATGTGAGTTAATTCTCTAAAGGGATTGATATAAATAAAATATCAACCCTCATTTATTCCACACCTATAAAACACTAAAAGAGACCAAGGAAACTTATAAACATCATTAAATTGAGAAAAGCTTCCCTATTTTCTCCCATTTCCATATAATTCATAAGGAAAACACATCTACAAGTTTGAATTACTAAAGGAGCATCCCAAGAGCTATATTTTCAAAGTTACAAACTAGGTCACTATTGTACTTGCTTTGCACGTATTACATGATTCATATACAAGATAACACATAAGGAGAACTACATCAGTCTGAGGCTTCTTCATAGTATTGGTTATGTAGTTAGTGCTCATTAATAGAGGGTTATTTTAGGTTAGATCGAAATAGTGTGGCCACTAACGCATTTTTCCCCAAGGTCACTATGAAGATGAAGAACTAGCATTTTGAAAATTCATAATCAATAGTCCATGAGTCAGATCTGAATGCACTAGAGTAAAGGAAAAGACAAAACTAGAAGTATCCACATAGTTTTATCCTTTTCCAGTAGGTATTTTGTATAAGACACCTACATTAGGTTCTAATAATAACATTGATGTAACTATCTTAGGCTAACACTGTTGTCTATAGCTCTAGAAGCACTCAATCTAGAATCTAATGACTATTCTAGAATCATATTCCATTTTGCTTCCTACCTATTCTAGATCTAGAACTATGTTAGTATGAGAATAATATGAGTACATTACTTATTTTTCATTCTCATATTTATCATAATTTTATGTACTATTTTTAGCCTATCCAAAATTAATGATTGTAATATATGTTTATATCTAAGTTTTAGCATATGATTGGATTGATTTAGAGATATTTCATCATCCGTATGCCCTATGATATCACTACCAATTCAACCCTAGATAAATCCGATATATAATAAATCTAGGTTGAATACAAACCCAATTTTTTCTAGAAAGTAATGCATTGCACTCTTATCCCATTCTAGTAGACTTGTCATAATGAACACATGCTCTAATTTCTCAGATCCATAATAGTCATAGGCCTTCTATAAATTATGTGCTTTACAGTAAGTTCATTGGGAGATTTTTTACTTAACTTTTATCATTCTATGACTATCCCTTTTTTTATACCATAGTATAGTACATTGCATTCATATTTCCATATTTGCTCAATTACTTTCACATCGATATCCTATTAGATACTTGAGTTATTGAATACACTAATATTAACAATTACTCATACAAATAAATTGTGAAATGCAAGCATGTTTATCATATTTTATTATTTTCTTCATGGTTTGTGTGTATTCATTATTTTGGATTAATTTTGCATGTGATCTTTATATACGCATCATGGCCATGAATCTTGGTTTTTATTATTTACTTAATTTATAATGTCATGATAGATATAATGCATCTTCCTATTATTTTTATACCACAACCAATATCATGAATCGTCCCCTAGTAGTTATATATCAATTTTTGGTACTCATTATATGATAATTTATTCATTGTATGCGTAATTGTTAACATCATCTAGACATGGCACTATGCATGTTTTATTCTACATGTATCATATATTAATACTTTACTCAAATTATTAATATGATTCCATGATTTCCAATGTTATCATTATTACTCCATATTTCAACATTTTTTATAACATCACTTGCATAATTTTTTTTGAAGCTAAGTTATTGTGCAAGCTCAATAACTCACCTCAAAAGAGGGGGTATACATAGTGGCTTGTATTAGGGATTAAGCTAAAATAGTATATTTCATAGATAGAAAAATATAATACTTGTTCTATTGGACATATTTCATACTCATTTTTAATATAAATCATATTTATATAGAACCATGTCATTTGGATAATAGCCTAAGATGTAGTTGTCCATAACAATGTGGTTTCATCCTAAAAGTTAAAAAAAACAATTTCTAGATTTTTCAAAATTATACTATCTACATAACATTTTTCATGGTTACTCAAAAAAATCACATTTATACACAAGATTATCTTGTATTTTTTTCATATTGAGGACATCATGTATGACATGTGTTCCATAATTTTACATAAGTTTACTCAAAAGTCTAGTTAGTGTTACTTATGCTATTAGAATAAAATATACTCAAATATCATATTGGGTTAGTTTTTCACTAAATTTCATACAAGGAATAGTAATTCATGTCATTCTCTATGTTGTATAGACAAAACTCAAATCATATTATTTCTAGACTAATTTTACACCAAAATGAATCTTACTCTTTTTTTAACAATTGATTAAGCATTTTACATGAGAATGATCTATTAAAATTCATACAATAATTCTAAACTAGTTCACTTCCTTGGGTTGTTATATGATGTATTCAAGAGCATATTGATTTCGTAATCACATTCTCCTACAAGTGAGGATTGGGATATGCATATTCCAATCCAAGTGTTTCAATAAAAAACAAAATATCATAGAGTTCCACCCTCTCCAATTAAGAAATTTGTAACAAAAAATCTAATGATTCATGCACATGAAAAAGGTGTTTGAATTCCTTGTTACTTGGTTTATAAGTTTCTTTTCTTTACTTTTAGGTATCTATCCTAAGTAAGGATTGATTTATACATGTTTCACTACAAGTTTTCATGAAGAACAATTCAATGTGTGGTCTACAATTGAACCTACTCAACATAGGAACATTCAAGTATAATCTCTTTCTTTTACCCTAACACTTTCATTTTAATACATTAATAGAATAAAAGATGGGGTAAATTTAGTCACTAAAATTAAAATTTAATGCTAAAATAATGCACTTGTGACAAACCTTTATACAAACTTAACCTATGCTTAATTTTAAGGCTTTAAACCACTTTTATTTTACTTTTATGCGGATGACCCTCTATGTTAAAGCACATTTGATACTATTTATTCCTATTCATTATTCCAAAAAACCTAAGCTCATCATTTGAAAAATTCATACTTTAAATTTGGTTTTCCTTGTTACTCATATAAGGTCATTCCTTTAAGATAATCCCATTCACCAATAGTGTCTAAAATTGTTAGTTTCATCCTCCGACCAAATAACCTGCTAGTTACTCAAATTTAAATTTATCTAATGGGTCATCCTACATGTTTTTAAAGTCCCATTTGAAAAAATATAAAAGGATAACTATATAAACATATTTTATATTTATTATTTCACTAGAGGCTACCAATATTACAAATTCTAGAATTGTCTAACTGCACATTGAGAGGAAAACACCTATTCTTCCTAATTCTAACTTCATAGAACCTAAATATCCCTCATTTATGTATGAATATAACTTCGAGGTCACAATTTTATTATTATTGCACATAATCACACTAATATTTCCCCAATATATACCATTATATCATTATTGCACACACACCACCATAGAATGGGAGATCTACTTTGGAGTTTGGTTCCTCTTTAAAGTATTAGTATGTAGGTAGTGCTTAATATGATAGGTGTTGAATCAAATCACAAATTCAACCCATATCCCCCTTTTCCCTTTTATTTTTTCCCTCTTTATTCTTTTAACTATGATTAGAGTGAAAAAATAAGGCATAATATAGCTTGTAAAACGAATGGAGCAACCTTGAATATATACACAAGACCTATGGGTTAAGGTGCACCAACTAGAACTCATATAGAGAAAAAAATCTTAAATGATATTTTCACACCCTACATACATTAGTTTATGTCAACTTTGTCTAAATTTTTTGGCCTTATCCAAGAATCAAATGGAGCCCTATTCATGATTCATAATGACCTCACATAGTCCCATAGTTAATTACATAGTTCTTATTATGGTCCATCAAATATGAGTTCTAGATAAGTTATTTATCTTTATTAATTATTAATTTTAACACATTTATATGAATAACAAGTTCCAAATCAGTCATGTGTATTTATTTCATACCTTACACATCCTAATTTTAATTGAAAATGTGTCACAATTAGATTAATATTTTATTAATAGCGAAATTTGATAAAACATATTAAAGATTTACAAATTGGAAATATTATGTAGCATCAAATCTTAAATTTTTCTATGAATCTAGATCTCATCCTTTATATTACCTTTCAAAATCGTAAGCAAATGGGTAGTAGCATGTGGATAGATTTGTCCATAGAGCAATAAAACAAAAATTCAAAGATAAAGTAGTAATCAAAATGTAAATTCTTCCACATACTTTAAAAAATAATGGATCAAGACATGAAAACAAATCACAACCCATTAATTAAATTATCTGAAGCTATAAAAATACTTTGTTATCCATATGCCTCTACTTATTTACATCAAATTGTAAAACCTCTAAAAAACCTAGGTAGTCATCAGAGTCACTAATAAAAACCAAAGAGAAATAATTCTAGTTAATTTCTTGAATTTACTAAATAATTTTCTTCTTGATTAGACTGTCAAATGTGAGAGAATAAAATTTTTATGCCAAATCCATATCACCATATAGAATATGATTCAACATCCAATTATATGTCGTATCTTTTTTCATAGCATTGATAGTGACTATTGAGTCCCCTTCCACAATAACCTATTAAAAAAAATTATCCTTGGCCAATTTTATCCATTATAATAGTGTAATGGCATATATTTATTTTTATTTTCAAATAAAAATTAATCCCCCTACAACAAATTTCCTTGAGGAAAACAAACTAGACATCTAGTTGATTTATCAAAATTGAGAAAATAAGGAAATACACTTAAGATCTAATTATGACAAACTTCTATGAAAAATTAGAATATTAAAATATGAAATAAATTAATTATATCTTATTTAAAACTTGATAAATATATAAAGGTGCTAAAAAGGTTTAAAACATAGAACGGTTATTTATCTATATATCATGCAATGTAGGACTAAGTCTATGACTATAGATCTAATTGTATGACTATATGTGATGACTCTGAATTGAGAATAGGGATTCACTTGATCTCTAGATGAGGTCATGATAATCATAAATGGTTAGCCTAAATTCTAATCCACATGGATTTCCAGTGTTTGATAGGATTTTTTCATCTATGTAAATATGGGTATGTGTTTTATCACATGTTGGTCCTATGTATGTGTTTAGTGATGTGTAATTTACTATGAAAACCATTATGTGACTTATTCAATTTAAACCCTAGATTGATAGATAATGATTAATAAATAATATAAAATAAAAAGGGCTAGAGATTAAAGTTGTGCTTGACCTCAACACTGCCTATGTTGAGTATTAAATACATACCAATACTCTAAAGAGGGATCAAACTCCATGTAGTTCTCACATGCCACAGTGGTGTGTGTGAAATACTGGGGTAATGATATATGATGGTGTAATCCTAGTGTAATTAAGTGATTCAACTATGATTTTTGACATTTAAGGTTTATGAAGCCTTAACTTAGGGCTACTAGGGCTATGTGGGCTTTGAATTAGGAATAATAAGTGTTTTTCTTCAATATGTAGTAAGATGTTCTAGTGCTTTTCCTTGTGTGATCCCCTTATGTGTAAAATGGTTTTAAATGTGGATTTATAGAGATATTTTGGGAAATTACTTATGTGGTGCTTGTGAACCATAGATAAAAATTGTTAAGTGATTTTAAATTTGAGAAATTATTTTTATTTGGTAGGAAGATATGACCATTAGATTCAGATGCTACTAGCAAGCATGATAGTCCTAAAGGAGCGACCTTGTCTAGAATGTAGAAGTAGTTAATCTAGAAGTGTGAATAATTCAATGGATGATATTATGTTTTTTAGAGTGAATATTAAGAAGAATTATTATCTGTATTTTTTTAAGTTTGGGATAATTCACATAAAGATAGAGGAAAAACAGTTTAGAGCTATAAAATTGGGCATGATCTAAGTGTATGTAAGAGGATGGTCACAATTGCACTATTGTAGCATTATATATTAATTTATATGACTAAATTTTACCCCCTTTAATTTATTAATGTAATGAATTAAAATTACTAGAGTAAAAGAAAGAGATATATGCCTAAGCTTACATGAGTTGAGTAGGATTGGATGTAGGCCACATGTTGAACTATGCTTCATGCAAACCTACAATGAAACATGTATAAATCAGTTCTTACTTAAAATGAATATATAAAATAAAATAGAATAAAATTATATATAAAATAAAAAATAATGAATACACTTAATTAGGTATGTTAACCATTTCATTTTATGGTGCAAAAACTAGTGACTAGAGAGGGCAGAATCCTTGAAGATTTCTTTTCACTTAATAAATTAGATTTGTTTGTGCATGCTCCAACCCTCATTGATATGTGAGTGTCATTAATAAATCAAGGTTTTATTTTCTCCATCATTGCATACCTAATATGTTAAAGTATATTGGAATCCATGTATGAATTCCAATAGATCATTTCTAGTTCAAAAACTAGAGCAAAACTAGATCAACAACTACAGGTAGAATAAGATTCAATTCTGGTGTAAAATTGATATAAAACTAGTGTAAAATATAGTATGATATAATTATGATGTATATAATATATATAATGACATATATTACCATTCCATCTACAAAACTAGTGAAAACATTGAGTAATGAGGTGGTCATGTGTTGTACACATGCCCCTAATTAATGTTTGGGTGAATATAGATTATATAATTAAGTAGTATCATGTGATTTTATTAAAAAACATCTATATTATAACCTAGAACACATTTTACACATTATTTCCTCCTTATGAGTTAAATTATTTGATAAGCCTAAGTATAATTTTTAAATTGTTCTGGAATTTTAAAATGTCTTGTAACTAGTTGTGATTGTGAGAATTTCTAGAAATAATTATTTTATACTTGTTGGGACAACAAAACATTGTTATGGACATGGATGGCATGTGCACTTGTCCAAATATAATTTTGTTTTCTAAAATAGCTTTCAGAGTAAATTTTGGGATTGAATTATGATCAACTCATTAGATTATTTATTTTCTTATTTATGTATAGTTATTTTAGCTTAGTCTTTAAGACAATCCACTATGTATGCCCCCTCTTTTGAGGTGAGTTTTAAAGTTTACATAATAAATTAACTCAATATAAGAAGTTATTTAAGTGATTTTATGTAAAATATTTAAATTTAAGTAATAGTGATAACATTTTGAGATCATGGCATAATATGTTAAAATAAATTAAGAATGTTTGATACATGTATGAGTAAGCATGCATATGTCAATTTGAGATAGATGATATAAATTAGGAATGTAATAACTAATTATCATATATTTTTTAATTTAAGATAAATTTAACATCTCAAGGAGTGACATATGATATACATCATGACATCAACAAAGTGGGAAGATGCATAATATTGATCATGGCATCACAAAGTGAGCAAACAAGAGTCATGGTCATGATGCATACACAAAATCACGTAATAAAGTAAGAAGGTTGAGGGGATGAATAAAATGGAGATATTTAAATTTCATTCACACACATATAAACATACAATAGGCTTAGAGATACAAATACGAAATGTTCAAATTTCCACAATTTGAAACAATGAATACACATAGGACAATAAGAATAGAAATAAACACACAAAACATGCATGAATAAGTGTAGTTGATCAACATAGGTAATTTATAAAATCTCTATATTTAGCAACTCAAGTATCTATTAAAATAGTAATGTGAATTTAAGTGATCAAAAATGATATATTTTATGTAATGTATTGAATTAGAGTACCAATAATAGGGATAGTCATAGAAGGATAAAACTTATGTAAATGGATGCCCTTAATGATATTTTTGAGATGTGAAATTTTTTTAGAAGTATTATTATTGGTTTGGTTGTGATAAAGTAGATCTTGTATTCACTAGGATAAGACTTTTGGAATCAGACAAGAGCATAGTGCATTACTATCTAGACAGAGTTTTGTTATCTCTATAAAGTTTAGATGGTATCATCACTTATAACTAAATCTAGGGAGGACATGTATGTTCTACAGCTCAATCATGTACATTTGTGAAGCATTTTTTATATAAATTGGATACAAAAATGTATTATATATACTAATCAGAAATAAAGTAATGGAAATGAAGTACACATATCATGCTTAGGTCCTGATTTTGAATTTTCTAAAATATTTATTTTTTCAATATATGAGAATTTTTATATATAAGCATCAAAAAACATATCAAATTCATGCAGATAACCAAATGATGGATCTATTGGAAGGTTATCAAAATTTGGATACTAAATCTCATCAAATTCCCATAAACCCTTGTCATTGTGGTCATCATACCACTCATGATATATAATTGTATCCTTATGTCTTGTATTTTTTTGAATCATGTGCATGAAATTTTGAGAATTTTTTATCATATCTAAATATATGATTTTTGTCAATTCCATCATGAATAATATGAATTTCACTATCCTCAACTCTGAATGTAAGACATTATCATAACCTATTAATTGTAGCTTCCATTTTGTGTAACCATTATTGATCCAATGTATCCTTTGTTTGTGTTCCTACTTACATAAAGAACCATTACATCCACCACTTTGGCACCATGTTCCATTGGTAATTTAATGTTTCTTATTGAATCTTGGTAATATTTGACTTTCTACATTTCATCCTGATCATGACCTATATACTGAAGAAATGCAAGTGTACATAAATTTGGATTTGTGTCCTCATCTATTTACACATGTTGTATATATTCATTATCAATAAAATCCTAAATATTCAAAGGGCTACTTCTTGAATGCTTGTAATTTTTTACATATTTTACCTAGATTTTGAGCACTAGTAGGTTTTGGTGTGGGTTGTATAATCTAAATAGTGCATTTATCCTTATATTTTTTAAGTTAATGTTTTAGTATTAAAAGATTATTATTATAATTCCCTATTATTATATGAAAATTAAAAAATGTATTTCCCTCTTGAATTGATAATATGATAGTAGATATATGCCTTACTATTGACAAGGCAATTAATTTCCTATCAATTAACATCTATAATATCACATGTGGTCTATCATATACATTATTAGTTTGTATTTTAATAGTTGGATTTGCATTCATGAGTTCTAAATTATTTACTAAATATGTAAATGACGACATGTTCATACATTTAATGCATTTATCTATGTATTATACCTCTTACTCATTAGAAATGCTAGATTTGACAAAAAAAGCCATGGTACACCTAATAAAACAATACATTTTGGAGTGGATTTATTGCAACAAATATACATTTGAATTCATTATTTTTCCTTTTTTTATATTCATTGGAATGATTATTTTTGTCACCAAATGTTTTACCCTAGAAAAGGTTCAATCCTCTTCCAGATTTGTGATACATGGGAACATTTCTAGGTATGTGGGTGTACCTATATTGCAAACGAGCCTCTAGATTTAAGGGATAACTCCCTAAATATATTTTTCAATGTTTATCACTTAAACTACTGATTACTTATGGGGAAAAGAGTTAGAGAAAACATAAATTGAACCTACTCTAAAGGAGGTGATTCACCAAAAATGTCTTCCACATGACCATCATATTTCTACCACAATGAAATAAATCATACAAACTAGTCTCTAAGTCTTAATGGGTTATAACATGAACATTTTAATATAGAGGTGAGATGTGAGTAGCAGCATAAGGTAAATGAACTAGAGGGCAGATTTCACACTCCAAGGAAAATTTTACACTTGAAAATCCTTACACATTAGACTACAATCTATATGACTTGTTAGACTAGGAACCCTTGCTCAAACATGAAAGGATAAGGGAAGGAAGGATAGAAAATTATCACTTCTCATCACCATACATCACTTACAGACTTAGATAATTATTTAAAACTTAGAAATAGACTTGTATTAATGTTCAGAGGCAAAATATAACATTAGTCTAGCATGGCTTCACCATGTATGGTGTGGAAAACTTTTTAAATAGCTCAAAATCTATACTTATAGAAGAAAGGTAGCGAAAGAAATGGAACTTTGGCACTAAAAAGATGAATTAATCAATTTAAAAGTTTGAACTACAGTTGAAACTACTTCTATAAATTATGCTTATTCAATCTATTTGATGGATCTAGGTCACTTCAAGTGGTTTCACAGTTACATATTCCCTTATTTATGCTCCATAATAATTATAATGATGGGATCAAGTTATTTCAAGCTGGGTTCTACCATCAATGTAGTTATAAAAATATGATCCTTCTATTAGAATTTTATCCTAGTGATAACTACTCTAAACTAGTTTATATTAGCATGTAAGAGTGGAGGGAAGGGTCTTTTTCATGTAGTTGATCCCATAGATGAAACCATTTAAGTCTACATGTCCACCTCAATTTTCCATGTCATCTAACATTTATCACTCATTATAAGGACTAAATCCTCATATCTCAAAACTAACAGAGCTACACCATCTATATTTTGAGTGGTGGTTTGTTGAGCTATTACTATGTCTGAAAGATGAGAAGCCCTTACCATATCTCATTTATCTGCCACCTATAGAGTCTTAATGGAACCATTCAATCGCAAAATATTTGCTCTTGGTTTGGTCTATATCATTTATGAGCTCAGTTCTCTTCATACTTTCTTACCTTAGTTGAAAATTAACCCTTCAACCCTAATTTAAGTCACCTAGGCTTGCCTTCATTTGATTGGTCATCAAGAATTGACTCAGATCATCAACCTCTTGACTCATATTACTTTATTTATCTACCTGATGTTAATGAACATGATCTATTGATCTACCTCAACCCATTATCCTATCTTTACCCGTTCATTGTTAGATTTGATTTGGGTACCCAGTATTTGGATACTTGTCAAGCATGTCCTTGGTTGGGGACCCCTTTGATGATTTTTGAATATAATGGCTATTTTATGAGATCAAATTTTGACATCTGCATAACCATATTTGATATTTTCATGAAGTATTTGACATCTACACAACTATCATTAAGATATTTAAACTTTAATGGTCATTTTTTATGGCTCAAATTTTGACATCTATGCACCCATCAATTGACATCCACAAGAATGTAAATCATGTTTACATGATCATCAATCTTTGGACCCCACTAAATGACTATTTATCTTGAACTTTGACACTTACATGAATGCCACTCTTCTTCCCATGCAGTTTCCCCACAATAAACAATTCTTTTAGATTTTTTTACTAGACATTTGTTATGGGATTTGTGTCTCGACCATTTTCCCCAAAATAAATGATACTTATTCTTTTTCCTTAGAAAAAATTCTCCAAAAAAAAATTGCCTTCGATAAAATTGTCCAAAATAATTCAAAACCTTTATCTTTAGGCCTTTTTGATTTTGAACAACATATGTGACCCCTCAAGACTTTTGTATTGGCCCCTTTCTTGAAATAAATGACCCTTCATGAAAATCATATAGGATACTTACTCAAGAAAAATACCCTTTAGGATTTATGTATAGGATATTTTGTCAAAATAATGGCCCTTCGAAACTTTGTCTTGATCACTTTCTCAAAATAAATACCATTTGGGATTTTTGTTTGGGACACTTTCTTGAGAAATTGACCCTTCAAGATTTTTGTTTTAGAATTATTTCTATGGGCCTTATGTTTCAGACATTTTATCTAAAAGAAACATGCCTTTATAAATTTTGTCAAACATTTTCCCCAAAATAATTATGCATTCAATAAAATTATGCAGACAATTTTCCCAAAATAAATTCTAACACTTAGCTTTTGATGCAGACAATTTCCCCAAAACAATTAGGTCTTCAAGAAAATTGTTGCAAAACTTTTACCCAAAAAAATCAACCTTGGATAATTTTCCCAAAAAAGTACCCAACACTTAGCCAAATAAAGTGGAACAATTTTTCCTAGGGAATTATGCCTTGTAATTTTTGTTGGAACCTTTGTGTTGAATAATTTCTCTGAGAGAAATTTGAATGATCTAACGCTTAGAAAAAGTTAAAATACTTCCAAAGTGCAAACATAATCTTTTTTAGACTTTCTCTTACAACTACTCAACACCATGAAAATCTTATAAAATTATAAAAATCCGCTATACAATATTCTAACTATAGGGGGTTGATCCATTTTGGCATGTGGGGAAAAATGGTCAACAATTACCTTTGAATCATCTCTATATTAACCTAAGACAACTAGTGTAAAATTCAAACCACATAAATAATCATCATTATTATTATGCATTGCATTAGTATCATCATCATAACTACCATTAGAATCATCATCAATGTGTTTAATGGATATAAAATTTGTATCTTTTAAATTGACTAATAAATATAATTCATGTACATGTTACTCTTGTTCAATATTTTGAGGAGAAAGCTATTGTTTTAAAACATCTACAGATGGTATCTTTTGATCACTTTTACTAGATTCACCAACCTCATGTGTATGCATTTATTTTATATGTATGATCTATGGTGGTGGAACTATGGTATATTGATTTACATCTAATTGTGACCGACTCTTAGTATATTCTATAATATTACAATATTTTAATGGTTGATTATTAGTAGGACATGTGTACAAGTATCCATCATTTATAAATTTGACACATTGATATAAAGTAAAAGATACATCCTAAATTGCATATATCCATGGCCTACCCAATAATAAATTATAGTGTAAATGATTAGGCATTACTTGAAACTATGTAAATAATATGTTAGGCCCTACCTTGATATCTAAAGTGATAGAAGCCAAAGCTTGGTGAAGCACTTCATCAAAGCCTTTCATATTCTTACATATATTTTGAAGATAAGCCATATCAATTACCAATGTCTATAATAATGTAAGATTACAAATATTTAATCCTAAACATTATCAATAAAACCCTTTGTATTTTTGTACTTTTGATTTGAACTTCTATATTCAAAGATAGGTTTTAATCAATAATAGAATGTGTAAGTAAATACTCTTTTCTAGAATATGTGACATCCTTAATATCCTTTAAATTATTCATAATAGATGAAAAATAATAAGGCTCCGTGTCATGAGGCATATGTATTTGATTCAATGCTTGATACAAAATATCTATAAAATAATAGGTTTTTGAAGTAACTCCAACATATAAATATTAGAGGGTATATTCCTTAACTGATCAATAATATCATACCCTTTAGATTGATTAACTAGTCATGTTGTATTATGTTGGGGATAGGGAAGAATTGATTGATTTTTTTCCTCTTATCTTGATTGATGAGGTACTTAACTTCATCTAGTAAGAATAGCTCAAACCATAGGATCTATAATAATCCTGGCACAAATAGTATAGTTAAGATATGAGCTAAGATAGTTGTGAGGTCTAGGGGTAGGAGGAGCAAAAGGAACCATCTAATCCCTATGATGTATAATAATACTAGGTGGAAACTCAAATTGAGCCTTAAAAAAACAATTATCAAATAATTAATCATTATGAATCTCTTGAATGATATAGGATTTTATCTTTGTCATTAAATTATGTGTCCTTGGATTTATATACAAATGAAATATTTTACATGTTATAGACAAATAACACATAAATAGAACCAAAAAACTTTAAACCAAGAAATAATAGATAGATTAATTCATTATAATCATGATGGGTATGAAAATCAAAAAATCTGAAATCTCAAACCATAATGGAAAATGCTAAAAATAGAAGGAAACCCTAAGGAAATCTAGGTTTTTAAATATTCAATCAATAGATAGGTTCACCAATATGTTTTTATCAAAATTGGGGAAATAAGGAAATTCACTTAACTCCTAATTAGGACAAACTTTTGGGGAAAATAGAATATTAAAATTATGAAATAAATTATCTTTGATTTGTAGGTTGTTAAATATAAAAAGGTGCTAAAATGGGAAGAACATGGACAAATTACTTAACTATAAATCAAGCAATAGAAGAATGTGCTTATGAATATATATCTAATTGAATTATTGTATGTGATGACTATGAATCGATAAAATGTCTTCACTTGATCTCTTGATAAGACCATCCTAATTAGATAGGGTCAACTTGAACTATAGTCTATATGGAGAACCAATGTCTAGTAGGGTCTTTGCCCTCTATGTAAATCTAGGTCTTCGCACTATTACCTTTTGGTCCTATGTATATATTTTGTGATGTGTAATCTATTGTAAAATCCATGATATACCTTCTTATTCACTCAAAACCCTAGCTTGATTTATAATGATGAATAAATAGTATAAAATACAAAAAGGGGTTAGTATTTGAGGTTGTGCTTGACCTGAACACCCCCTACATTGAGACTGACTACATACCAATACTCTAAATAGGGATCAAAATCCATGTACTTCTCTCATGTTATAGTGGTGTGTGTGAAGTACTAGTGTAATAATAGATGTTAGTGAAACCCTAGTGTAATTAAGTATTTTAACCAGGACTCATGACCTTTGAGGTGTATGCAGACTTAAATTATGGCTACTAGGGTTGTTTGGGATATGAATAAGGAAGAAAGGGTCATTTTTCCTCAATGTACAATTATATATTCTAGTGATTTTCCATGTTTGAGCCCCTTATGTGTAAAATGGTTTGTAATAATACTTTATAATGATATTTTGGTAAATTATTTAAATGGGGCATAAAAAATGTAAAATAATCCATTAAGTAATTTTTAATTTGAGGAATTAGTCATTATTTGATGGGAGGACACGACCCATAAAATTAGATGCTATCAGTAGGTGAATAAGTCTTAAAGGAGTGGCCTTGTTGGAAAGTAGAGGTAACTAAGATGGAAGTGTGAATCAGTTAAAGGATGATTTTTGGTTATCTAGAGTGAAGATTAGGAATAATTATGTATTTTTATTTTCTTAGGGTAGTGATCATCCACATAGAGATAGGCAATAGCATCTTAAAGCCATAAAATTTGGCATGAGCTAAGTGCATGCAAGAGGAGGGTCACAATTACATTCTTTTAGCATTAAATGTTAATTTATATGAATACACTAGCCAAAACTAACATAGGATTTCTAAGAGATGCACCATCAAAATTATGGTTAAGAAACCCAAGCCATGGTGGAATCCATCTAGCATCCAATCTTTCATTATTTTTAATGTTGGATTGATGGGTTATGGGTAACATAATCTTAGGCCAAGTATCTAATATTTTTAGTTCTCTTGTCCCTAACATGTTCTTATTTATATTAAATAAAAAGAGATAATTATATAAATTACTTGACTAATATTTTCCAACACATTTCCCACTCAATTCCTTTTTATTCAAAAAAAATATTTTTTTGTTCCTTCCACATATTGTAGATTACATTTTCTAGAATAGCCAACTAATTATTAGAAATGAGTTTTAAACTAATGGGCTAATAAAAAAATCCTTGGAAGTGTAATTTGTATTTTCATAATTTGGGGAAGCATGATTTTAATTTGTGTGACTTGCTAAAATATATTTGGAATTGCACAAAAAAGGGAAACTCAAAACAAATTTGTAATTCACACAGTCTTAAATCAATTTTGCAATTTACATGAAACTTAAATTGATTTTTTAATTTACATAGAAACCCAAAACAAATTTAAAAATTATAGAAAAACTCAAAACAAATTTAAAAATTACACTGGTACTAAAAATAAATTTATAAATTACACGGAACACAAAATTTATGTTGTAATTTGCACCTAGTAGAAAAAGGAAATTGTAATTTGTACAACTTTTAGAAAAATAACATGTATTTTCACAAATTATAAAATGTTACATGGTTTTTTAAAATTATGGGAAATGTTAATGGCTTTTTTTAAAGGAGTCTCAAATTCATTTTAAAATAATTCAGGGTAAAAGATAATTTGGTCATAAATATTTAATTAATTAATTAAAAAAATTGAATTTTTCAAACTTTTGATGCTTTCAAGATTAGGTCAAAAGAATTTAGTCACTAGTAAAAATTGAATTTCCATTGGTTTTTATCCATTTTAAAAAACCAAGACAAAATTTAGCTCTAATTGTGATTTTGAACTACAAGGAATGAAAAGAGCTTGAATTCTCTAGTTTTGTAGGCCAACACTTTATCCATTGGGCAATGGAGTCTTTAGTAACAACTTTGATAGATTTGAAAAATATTTGATATTTAATAAAGGGATGGGTCCTCAACCCATCAAAGATATTTCACATTTCAAAAGTTAGTGTATGTAAGGGTTAGGTACTTAGTCGAATAGGTGTTATCACATGTCAAAAAATAGTGTATGTGAGGGAATTTTAGTTATGTGTTTTTACACAAATTAGAATTTGAAGATAGAATTCTCTTTCATATTCTCCATGATTATCTCTTGAATACCAATCTAATCAATTCTCATTTGTATAAAACTATCATATATAAAATGATCCAATTTGAAGGCAGACCATCATTTGAAATAAAAGGAGCTTGGAGGCGAACACGAATATTTACATAGTAGCAACTCATTTAGATATAAATTTATTAACTAGATTTATTAGGAAAAATGGTATGGATTATTTGAGATATAAACCCTTAATATAATGAATTGATAAAGTGGAAAAAATGGTAAATGAAAAAACACAATAGCACAATCCAAAAAGAAAGACCAAGAAAGAAACACAACCAAAATTGTATTTACATATGTATAAAAGAGGGACACCTAGATCTTACTATAAATAGTGTTTCAGAGATTGCTCATTAAAGGTTAATGGTAGATGAATTTCACCACAATATTATAGGTATAAATTACTATTACCATATAAGTTCTTGATCTTGAATGGCCCCATCTAAAGTGAATCAAACTTTCCATGACTCCCTTTTGGTTATTTAAGACTATCCCAGAGTAGGACCAAACCTCCAACTTAGAATTAAATTTTATTTACCTTCTTGTAAAAGATAAATTTAAAATGATCCTAATGTTCTATGATCCTATCAATCAATTGTCTCTTTTTTTCCTTTAGTTGTTGTAAGTAGAATATTCTTTTATCTAGTGAGCTTTCAAAAATTGGATTCTTAACTACTCTAGACAAATACAGGGTAGGTAACTCAGGAGTTATGGGAATAAAAACATCTATTATATATAATAATTTTAATGGAGACATACCAATAACCTTTTTTTAAGTTATATAGTCTACCCAAAGAGCATCATATACCTTTTTGTGCCAGTTTTGAATTCTTGTCTACTACCTTGTGCATGATTATGAACATATATTTATTTATCAACTCAACCTAACCATTACCTTGTGGATGATATTTTGACAAATGAGATATATAAATTCCATATCTATAACAAAATATAATCATCTTTGAAGAAGAAAAGTTAGAGGCATTATCTGTAATAATTTTCTATGAGATTTTATATCATACCAATATATTTTTCTTGATAAAGTTGCAAATTATTTCTAAAGTTGTTTATTTAAAAGGAATCACCTCTACCCACTTAGTTAAGTAACATGTTACTATGATAACATGAGTGTGACTCATGCTTGAATGAGGGTTTAATGTTCTAATGAAATCTAATCCCCATTATTGAAAAGGTTCTTCAACTATCACTGATTAAAGAAGTGTTACTAACCTAGGTTTACCCACAAATTTTTGACATGCTTCACACTTTATCACCAATTCATATGAATCTTTGAAAAGAGTTGGACAATAATAATGGTTTCTAAGAATTTTATATGTTGTTACCCCAGTAGAAAAGTGCCTTCCATAGGCTTGATCATGAAAATATTTTAATAATTTTTTTTGTTGTTATTTATCAACATACCTTAATAAAAAACCATCAATGCTTTTCTTGAAAAGAGTGTCATCTCATATGACATAATTATTAGCTTGTAATTTTATCATTATGTATTTTTTAGCATCCAAGTGTGAAGGACATTATTCATATGTCAGGTAGAAAGCAAAGCCATAAAACTATTCATTAGTATAATTGATAAATAATACGAAAGGAATCTCTTGATCATCTTGTTCATCTAAAACCATCGAAGACCCTAATTGAATATTTCCTTATTCTACCATGAGTTGACATAGTCCTTTTCCTCAAACTAGTTTTATAGGTTTTATTTATAAATCATATTCTTACACTTTAGTTATCCAAATCCCTCATTTAGAACCATGTTCTTATTGATTCAAAATGGATTTGACTATTGTACTTGGTACCATAACCACAGAATGTGAATGTAATTTTTAATACCTGAATTGTTTGACTAATTTCACCACTACAAAGGCATGATTTTCTTTAGGAGAGTATTTCACTTTATAATCCTTGATATTACAAATAATGAAGTCAATTGGGGACTTGATACCTTAATTATTTTTCTAAATTAATATTGTTGATAGTGTATGCTCTAAAATGTAGTAATAAATAATGAATTCTTTCTTAAAATTAGGATAAACCAATGTCATCACATGAGCAATAGCAGTCTTTATCATTTCAAACACTTCTTTAACTTCATTTTTCCACTTGAAAGAATGTTTCAATTTCATCATGTCTATAATATGTCTAGTGAGTTTTGTTAAAATCAAGAATGAATCTTCTTAAAAAGTTTACTTTCTCAAATAAGGAATGCACTTATAGTTTATTGGTCAGTAGGAAACATTTTTGGATTGCTTGAACTCTTTCTAGATCAATCCTTATTCCATATTTCAAAATAATATGACCTAGGAGTTTAGCTTCAGTCACTCCAAAGATAGATTTCTTAGTGTTAAGATAAATTCCATGTAAATGGCACTTTTTAAAAACTCTCACTAAATACACATAGTGATCTTCTCACTTTTCTGATAAAAATATCAGGTCATCGAGATACACTGAAATGATTTCAATTTTTAATTCTTTGAATGCTAGGTTCATTACCCTTTGAAAAGTAGCTCCTACATTGATTAATCTGAATGACATTTGCCTAAATGTAAAAATACCCCAAGGTGTTGTGAAATTCATTTTATGTTGATCTTCTCTATTAACCTCAATTTAGTCATATCCATAAAAACCATCAAGCATCTAAATCATTTCAACACCTATTACTACTTGGAGAACTTGATCCATTACTATAAGTGGATAATAGTCTTTGAGGGATGGTTGATTCAGGTTTCTAAAATTGACCCAGATTATGATTTCACCATTCTTCTTATGAAGTGGTACTATGTTAGCTACCAAATTTGAATGGTAGATGGAAAAAATAATATAAGCATCAGGAATATTTTATACTTCAAAAAGAATCATTCTTATGATTTTAGGATTATATTATCTCAGTTTTTGTCTAAAAGGTTTTGAATCGAGCTTTAAAGGAATTATATGTTACATCTCCCTAGGATGAAAATACTTAAGGTTTATGTATGAATACATGAGTATATCAATATACTTATGTAGAAGGATTAAAAAAACTTATATTTTTCTTCAGATGAGAAACATTTTCCAATATTAACTAACCTAGGATGTTCCTCTAAACCAATGTTTACTTTTTTATAGTCAACAAAACCAAGATTTCCTTTTTGCATTTTACTCTTCACAAATCTATCATTTTTATCAAACAATTCTTCTAAAAAAACTAGGCCATTAGGAATTTTATTTCCTATCAACTTGATAACACCTTGTTCATCCTATTCATCAGTTATTCCTTCCTTTGATGTATGAACCAAATATTCTATGTATAAGGAGTCACTACCTTCAAAGTACATTTTTTTTAAAATGTATAATTTCTCAAGGAAAGAGATAATCTATTGATCATCATTAAAAACTTTCCAATTATCCACATTTTATGGGACACTCAGTCTGTATATTAGTTTAATCGTGTATTTTTATATACCAATATCTACATGGGGATTCATTAAAGAAGCCAATACTACCAAAGCATCAACTATAGATTTGTGTTCTTAAGGGATTGTATCAATAGATTAGGCATCAAATATCTCAATGTTATCCTAGAATTTATTACTATTATGCGTTAGATGATAATTTTTCACTTGGCATTGACCTTTATCTTATTTTACAATGAGAAATTCATCATCTAAGACTTTTAAAATATCGATTCCCATCTCTTCTACTACCTACAATCCTTGCAAAAATGCTTCATTGTTGGTTGTGTTTTTGGTATAGGTAACATTAAACTTATAATAAAAAGGAAAGATCTCCTTAGATGGAGAGATCCAGATTACCCCTACACCTAAACCTATTAATGAAAAAATACCATCAAACTCCATTATACAAACATCGTTTGAATTTGATTGCATGACTTTTGAGAACTCTATATATTTCTCTATCATCAGAATATAGTTATCAATCCCCACATCTTCATATAAAATATATGTTGTAAGATAATCAACCTTTGTCACTATGTACTTTGTTTTCAATTTAGGATTTAGATTTTTTTTACTCCTTTGACCGAAATCATAGCATGTGATAAATCTAGTTGGATTATTCCTCCTAATTCTTTGTAAAACTTTCTACCCAAAATAATGCTATAAGTTTTTGAAGTGTCTACAACTAAAATATTGATTTTGATTCACTTTAAGGTAAAATATGCCCAAATCCACTTGTACATCATTAATATATCCAATGATAGTAACTTGTTTCAACTCCATGGAATAACAATGCCCAAAGGTCTTAATACAAGCTAGGCCAAGAGCATGAGCAAATTTGGTAGGCATGACATTGTATGAGGCTCATGTGTTGATGATATAATTACTGAATTTACATCCCTTGAAGAATAGGGAAATGTATAATGGGTCAAATTTATTAGATTTGTAAGTAGTTATGGCCATGGAGTTGACTTGACAAGAATCAACAAGGTTAGTTAGAATTCCCTTGAAATTAGCCTTTTTAGCATTTGGATTTTTACCTTTGATGAAATCAACCAACTAACCTAACCAATTTATCTTGATATTTTCTCAAATACTCATCTTGTGACATCTAAAGTTGGGTTTTTTTGACATTATTGATTATGTCAAAAGCAAGCAAATAGATAGAAAGAGTTTCAATAGGTTGAAAAGCTTTAACATTAGATGAACTACCTATCAATGTTTACTTTCCTTTTATTTACACTAGTGGATTAATTCCTTATGAGAGGATAACCTTTGGAATTTCCTCTTATGAATCACTGGACTACTTTTTATGATTTTGAGTTTTATTGAAAACTATGCAGGATTAACTATTCATATTCCCAACACTCTCTTCATAGTCATATTCATCTGAATTATATTCCATAAAAATGTTTATGGAGTCACCACATTCTTAAAGTTTTGTATTTTCTAATTCATTTTCTTCTTTAACTTCTTCATATATAAATATTTCCTCAGTTTTCAAGACCACATTCATAGGTTCATTAGTGTTTTGATAGGGAGGGGCCTCAAGTGTAAGTTTTGGTTGAGGATCTTGCAATCTAAGGTGATCTCTTTAAAAATGAATGTAGTTCCTCCTTGGAATATCTTGGTATGGATCTATAATGGTCTTCTGAGGTGTTTAATTTTTTAGGGCCATTATATCATTAACCATTTTCTGCAAGATTTATTTTATATAAAATTGTCTTGACATAAGAGCTTTAGTCTTTGAAGGCTCTTTTTTAAGTTTTCCAAACATTATCATGTCATCTTCAATGTCAATAGCCAATTTTTGGGCTGATTCTAAATTTGTTAAC
>JARHVA010002566.1:1087500-1132500 GCA_037957365.1 Torreya grandis | reverse complement strand
CATATATGTCATTTTCTTCCTTATTGAACTCAACTTATCCTCAATTTCTTCTAGGCTGAAACATTATAGATACTTCTTGAAGCTGTCAGAGGTTTGTTTAATCATTTGATCAAATGTAGCCTAGGTCACCAGTTTGCCTCTGTTATGTTAAAATGTAGTTAATTCCAACTTTGTCAAAAAAATTTCAACCTATTTCTATTGCTCAACCAAATTATTCACTAAAGCCTCAGAGGATAATACACAATCTTGGACCTCCTATGTTCTTATTAATGCTAAATTCAAATCATGTTATGGCTCTAATGGGGTCATCAAGTCTAAATGGCTAAATACCTTATTAGGGGTATATAGTACTAAAAAATCAACTTAATATCATCCTCTTTATGGATTATAAATAATATAGTTTTATTATTGATATGAGGAGATAATATCACTCTCAAAAAATGAATATAATCAAGAATATCATACATCTTAAGAGTCATATCCTACACATCCTACTCAATGCCTTGGGGAATCCAAATCACTTGTTGTTACTCTCTGATATTTTATAGATCCTCTTATATCTCTTGTCTATCTATTTTATAAACTTCATATATGACAAGGATGTATTTTGTGTGGTCTCCATATAGTACTTTAGGTCCTCAATATAAGAGGATTGACCCTTTTATCTATTCTACTACTTACTTAGGGAGTAGACTTCTTCCTTTTCTTTTGGGATTAATGTCCTACCCTATCTATTTTCAATTTTACTCTTCTTCAATCTATGTATTAATCCTATGGCCTTATCAAATAGATATCTCATCATTAGTAGTTTGGTTATCTTTAGATTAGGGCTTGTAGAGGGTAAGGACCCTAATTCCTTAGTCCAAACTAAAAGAGTGAGATTTGAATGATCTAAGCATTGAGCTTCCACTTGTGCATGTTTTTTCAAGTTTTGTCTTAGTTTATATGAAATGATTTGGCATTGATGGCCATATGATCTTTGACCAATCTATGTTCTCATAATAAGGCATTGGATGGATAACAAAGATTGGCTACCTCCTAGGTACCCTCTTGGTAGTAACTACTATGGTTATGGTGGTCAAAGTTAAATAAGGCAAGGGTGAAACCAATTAGGTAGAAGGAGATTTAGTTGAAGTGATGGATTGGGTAATGGTTGGAATGGACAAAGCTAGTGTTGATGGGATAAACACTACTGGAATGGAAACTAAAGGGATGGAAACTACAATAGTGGACGGTGGAGTAGGTGTGGTGGTTTTGGCCAGATTCATGGATGGGTGAAAGAAAATTAAACTTACATAAAGTTATATTGGGGAATGAACATAGACACAATTGGCCCAAGGGTGATATAAATTTCATGTAAGGATATCAAAGGGAAAATACCTAAAGGGGTTGTGAGCGAAGGATCCTTATCGAATGGGTCACCTATGATAGGTGGCTTGGACTTGACTGCTTGTAGGATTAATACCTTCACCTTCTACATCTCATCCTCATCCACATCTTGTGTTGGAGAGGTCTATGGTCTATCTTCCTTAGGCTTCCTTTGATATGTCTTGGTTTCTCTACCTACCTCTGGGACTATTTCCTATTGCGAAAGAGAGGAGGGAATAATGTTGGGTGTTGGGGATAAGGAAGCCAATGTTTCCTCTTCATCATAGAAGTCTAAGAATTTAATCCTAGATTTTACCATGTATACACTACCTCTAAATTGAGTTAGCTCCTCAGCTAGCTCTTGCTTGACCTATATTAGTTTAATTATGAAAGCTTAAATTGGGAGAATTTTTACTTCCTTTACTTGTGTGAAGGTAGGAAGTTATTCTTCCTCAGCTTGCTCATATTGTGCTCTAATGAGTGGTGCCTCTCTTACCAACTATTATTGGTCCTAGGGTTGAACTTAATCTATTTGGGGAATTTTTCCCTCTACCTCTATTATTTATGATTATCCGTCACTCCAAAAATATAAATATCTCCATCTTTTAAGAGGTGGAATTCTAAATTTTGCTCCATAGAGTATAAGAGATGGTTCTTTCTGTACTAATCTTAACAAGTCCTCACTCAATATAGTATTTTTGGCCCTTTCCTTGACCTCCTCATCATCCTTGGCATTTAGAAAGAGAAAATCATGATCCATTGGCTCATATTTGTAGGTAAGGCCAAGGGTATGAATTTTCTTTTAGACCTTTCCATGAGGATCCTAGTCTCTATGAGGAAGGGTAGGTAATGCATATGCCTTCCTATTATTCCTATCCTCCTTGAACTACCTATAAATTTTATGCTACATTCACCCAATGGTGATGTGGGATCCATGAAATGTGGCCTTCTTGTTTCTATTTAGCTCTTCATCAATACTATTCTAAATTTGATATGTAATTTCCTTCTCAGCTACCTTATCTAGAACAAACTTTAGGAGCTGAAGTAGATCTACCTTATGGCCCACCACCATGATAAATTTGTAGTCTAGATAAATCTAGTAGTCTCCTATGTTGTTTGCAAGTGTTTAGGCTATGCTCTGGGAAATTCTTGGCAAAGTTTGGTCATGGGTGGCCATCTAGACCTAAAGGTAGAAGTCCTCAAAAATCTTGGCTATGTTTCTCATATATGAATATATGTGCACAAATTTGTAATAGTCATAAATCCTTTTCTTGATGAATTCTATGTTTGAATCCCCAAGGACTCCATTGTGTCTATACATTGTGCCCATAACCACATCTAATAGATAATACATCATGTAGAAGTTTCTTCCTAGTGGCCTCTTATACTTATGCAAAAAACATTATTGGAGGTATGTACTAATTACTTCCCATAAATCATAGGTTCACTCTAAGGTACTTAGTAGGTACAGTATGGGAACCCACTCTAGGTGCATGAAGTAGATGCTCACATGGCTGAAGAGTCTATTTAGAAGTGTCATTCCTACTGAGATTCCCATTTTGAATCAAGTGATGGGGATGAGGATTTTGACATTTTATTTCAAAGTGAAACTTTCCCCAGAGAGAATCCACATTGATAATTCCCACTATGAATTTTTTTACTTCTTCTATGTAATAACAATATGTAGATCAAAAGTGACATCTGCAATGGTTAGGCTCAAATACTTGCTAAATGCCTCACCCACTATATAAGCAACAATAATGTTATTCTAAACATTCTAAAGGTATCCTCCATCCATTATTTTTCCTTTGAAGAAGAGTCTCTATAGTAGATCAATGCATGCCATAACTTCCAACTTTGTGTCTACGTAGTGTAGGTTTTGATGTTTGAAATAGGGCAGGTCCTTCACTAGTTTCTTATCTTCAATTGTAATTTCTTCTTTGAGTGTGAAGGAGTTTATGTTTTCCACTACTTCCCATAATGATGAGTAGTTTGGATAGTTTCCATTAAATTTAGTAACATCAAACATAGTGTCTAATTACTTTATAGTATCCTTGATTGAGAACCTAGATTATGTTGGGGCTCCTTTAAAGGACCTAGATGATGATGCCATGGTGGTCTATCAAGTACTGGTATGCTCTATGTTTTTGATAATGGTATTATTGAACTAAATTTTATAGATTATAAAATCATTGTGATAAAAATTAGGGCTTTTGGGATTGCTTGAGGTTGAAGTTTACTCGAGCTTAAAGATTGAATGATGTGAACTCAGTTAGGGACTCGATGTAATTATTTTTCCTACATTGATTTTCAATTCATGCACCATTACTCATTAACATCTATGAGCTCATCACCTTCATTAAATTTTAATTCAACCACCATATCCTAGTGTACATGCCACCTAAGATGCCTTATCATTCAATGTGCCATTGTGTAACCTGTCATCCTTTTTTACGTGTCATTACATAGTCTAGTCAATAAAAGTCAAATTTTGCCTTTGGGCCAAAAGAATCTAAAGCATAAAATGGCATTCAAAAAAAAATTCTCTGAAAGACTTTATCCCAATTTTTTTAAAACAAAGTCATCAATGAGTAAAGTTGTTGAAGTATTCTTTATGATGAAAAGTCTCCAAAATAAAAGTTGTCAGTGAGAAAGTTTATGTAAAGAATATTTCCTAAGATAATCTTGCTAATGAGAATTTTTTTGGTGAGTAAAGTTTTTAAAAGAATCCTTCTAATGAAAAGATTTAAAAATGATAGTTCCTAAAGACTAAGTCTCTAAAACAATGTCATCGATGAGTAAAGTCACTGATGAATAGGCTCGAAAGACTTTGTGAAGAAAGGTTGCAAATGAAAACCCATCGAAGATAATTTTTTGAATGAAAGCTTCCACAAACCAAACTTGCCAAAGTAACTTTGCCAAACAAACCTACCAAAGTAAAACTTCCTAATAAAATCCATCAAAATTAAATTTTTTTGGTGACAAAGTTTTTGCATAGAATCTTGTTGACGAAAAAATTTCTATAAAGAATATTTCCAAAGAGAAAATTTTGAAGCAAATTTTTTGATGAGGAAATTTCCACATAGAATCTTTCTGAAGAGAAATTTCCAAATGAAATCTTCTGAAGACCAAACTTGCCAAAAACTAAATATTTCAAAATAAAACAATCTAAATTCCTATCATGCAAAGTCATTATTTCCATCGTTTTCATTAATAGGTTAGTCTGAACAAGTACTTCCAAATTAAAAAGGTATACCACAAAATGATTCAATGTTAAAAGAATAGAATTTATATAGATAATAAAAGTATCATAACCCTCAAAAATCATAGGTACTCCTCCATGATATTCATTATTTCTAAAAAAACAAAGGGGGTCCCCACTTTTCAAATAAAAATATAAGGGTAGGGTGTGTGGAATATAGCTAATGATGACTTACAGGGGTGAATATTCTAGATTTTTCAAGAACCCAGAATCCATGGTTTTGTAATCTCAATATCATCCATAAATTTATCCCAAAATAAATGACTAAACCAAAAATGAAAAGAGACTCTTAAAAATCCTATGAAACATACTAGCTTTACTTACACCTTAGACGTATGTGTGAAAATTTTTGTTCTTTATTTATTATCTTAGAATTTTAGGCAAAGACATTAGGGTGAGCTATAGGTTTTACTTTGATTTTGTGTTAGCTTTATATATGGTGATCTTAGGCATTGCCTTGCTCCCAACCAGGCATCCATAGCCCTGATGGAGATACCTTTGATCACATGTTCCTCCTTCCTTCATATTTTTCATGATGCATTGATCTTATTTCATCATGTAGTCTTTGAATCCTTTTTTGTTTTATTTTATATTTTTTTTATTATGACCTTTTATTTTTACACTTTTCCTTTGTTTTATTTCAAAAAGAGGGAAAAGGTGACCATAGTGAGCTGGTCTTAGATAAAATTTTAGCTTAACCAAAATGTCCCTATCAACTCTTGCCCATGTCCATGATTATTACCTTAGACAAGTATTAATGTTTTGTGTACACTTGACCCAAGGGAATAAGGAGATTTTTCTAAATTTGCACAGTATTATGGGAAAAACTTTCACATACCTGATGAAATCATTAGCTTCAAGACATATTCATGGCTAACTCTCTCATTGCTTACATGAAATAAATTTTTTGAACTATAGTATGTGTTTCCCCTTGATTTGGGTTGGATTCAAAACACTTCAAACTATGTTTGATTATATCAAGATTGATCAAAATTTGACTATCATTAAATCAAAAGAAAAATACTCTAGAAAGCAAGAAAACTATTGAAATCAAAAGTGCTATTATAAAAAACATGAACTAATATGATAAAAGTAAATGACTAAAATCATGAAACTAACTAATAAAGTAAATATCATCTACTCATACCTCTATAATAACATAGATTATTTCTTAGAGACCTACCCATATGGGGTAGCCATGAAGTAATGCTTCAAAAATTATCCATTGACTAGGTATGTTAGATTGTTACCTTGAAGATGTTTCAAATAGAAAGCATTGTTACCCAAAATTTCTGAAATTTGATACGGTCCTATCCATAGTAGGGTAAACTTCTTATGTATTCTTTTTATTATGGGATTTATCCCATAGTAGAACAAATTTAGAGGTCCTACATTCTTTGAATTTCACTCTCTTATGAAACCATATTTTGACCACATCTTGATGCTTGCTGAAGTTTTACAATGCTTTGTCCTTTTATTCTTCCATTTCTATTATATCTAGTAATCTAGAATCTATTTTGTCATTGAGCTCCATTTATTCTTGCATAAAATGATATGTTAGTAATTTTAGCATGATTAGGAACACTATTTATTTCCCATAAACTAGTAGATATAGCAAAGCTTTAAGGGCCTATTTATATCTAGTCTAGTTTTCCTAGAGTGCATATTTTAGTAAGAGGTGCCACTCCCTTAGTTTATCTATAGCTAACTTCTTGATCGCATCTATGAGGTTCTTATTGGTTGACTAAGATAATATGTTCCCTTATAGGTAGTGATCATAGGATGATCTAATTATAATTTTATTATCATGGGCCCACTCAATGAACTCAACTGATTGAAATGCTAGCTCATTGTCATAAACCAAAGAGATGGGAGTGTCAAACCTAGTTGTGATAGATTCTTCAAGAAAACTTATCACATATTGGGCTCTAGAGTTCTTGGTGGCTATTTCCTCAGTCCATCTACTGTAGTAATCTTTATTAGTTAGCATAAACTTGTTTCTAGGTGAGGAATTCGGATTTATAACACCAATAAAGTCTAGGCCCCATTATTCGAATGACCTACCTTCAATTACAAGCTATAGTGGAATTATTACATGTCCTCTTTTTTTTTTCAAAACTTGGCATTCATGGCATGTACTCACATGGAAGTGTGCATCCTTAAAGACCATTGGCCAAAAATATCCCATCCTGAGTATTTTATGGGATGTAGTATTGCCTAATGGATGGTCATTATCTATCTTTTGATGGATATTTTTTAAGATCTATTGAGCTTCTCCATGTGACACACATCTTAGATAAATACATTCATAATTATTTTTGTAAATCCTTCCTTCCGTGATAATGTAATGAGTAGCCTTGAGAATTAAATCTCTTTTGATCTTTTTTGAGTTATTGGGGGCATGTCTTAGTATTTAAGAACTAAATAATACTTGAATACTAATGTTCTTGGGAGACATGTGTCTAGCAAACCTTTTTGATAGTGATAAGTGAGTTTGGCTTAGTCATTAATTAGATTATGCCTTGCCCTATAATGATCTTGGTGGGTTTGATTTCAATATTATATTCTTGTAATTTCACCATCCATTTACCTCTATGTTCCCCTAGCTCATTTTGTCCAAGCGTGAGCTTGACAATAAAGTCTAGCACTATGGAAATAATATTATTTTTGAGTATGTAATGTCTAAGCCTTTTGAATACCTTGATGAGAGAAACTATTTGCTTGTCAATCAGGGAATACTTAAGATTTGAATCTTTCGAGTTAGTACTCATTAATGCAATAAGATGTTTGCTTTCTTCCTTTTTTCTACATAAGCATGGAAATAATAATATGTTCTGAGGTGAATGAATACAATAAAAATTCCTTGGTGAAATCAAGGCTTACAAGCATTGGGGCTTGCAAAATAACCATCTTTATGTCTTCGAATGACTTCTTTGCTTTAGGCATCCATTCCACTTTGGCATTTTATTTTAGCATTGCATACAGGGGTCTAATAATCTCTACAAATCCAAATATAAATTTACTTAAGAAATTTATTTTTTCAAAGAATGATTTGAGCTCCTTTTTGCTGTTTGGAAATATTATTTTTGATATCCCTTGAATCATGTCTAGGTCAATAGTGATTCCATCTTTTGTAATGATGTAGCCTAGTAGCTTGCCTTCAGTAATGTGAAATATACTTTTGTTGGTGTTAAGTGATACCCCAAACTTTTTGCATCTCTCTAAAATAAACTAAAGATGATCAATATGATCAACTCTATTTTAAGAAAAGAAAATGAGATCATCTATATATATTTATGTACTTCTCTACCAATCCCTATAATTGATGATCCATTGCTCTTTCAAAATGTATTTGAATGTTGCTTATCCTAATTGGAACTAAATTATATGCATATGTTCACCACTTAATAGTATATTTTGTTTTCATCCCAACTTTTGATTTGATGAGTACTTGATTATAGCCTAAAAATATATCCAAGAAAGACATCATTTCATACCCACTCACCATCTATATTACTTCATATAAGTGGGGAAAAGGATAATTATCTTTATTAAAATCTTTATTCAAATTCATGAATTTGACACAAAGTTTGATCTCACCACTCTTTTTCCTAAGTAGAACTAGATTAGCCACCCAAGTTAAATGTCTAATAGGAAAGACAATCCTAGTACTCAGTAGTGTTTCCACTTCCTTCTAAATTAATGGTTCCAAGATAAGATTAACCAACCTCTACCTTTACCTAAATGGTTTATGATCATGATTGATTGAAATTATATGGGTGATGACTATAGGATTGAAGACACTTAAGTCATCATAAGTCCATGAAATTACATCTTTATACCCAATAATCAATTACTTGACTCTTTGCCTTTCTTAAAATGTGTAGTTTAAGCCAGTATTGATGAAGTGTACATTCTTTTCATCACCAACATTTTTTGAGTTGAATTCAAATTCATTAACCTTGATTTACCTCTATGATTGGGCCTAAGGATTTGTATCAAATGTCCTTACCAAGGAGACCATTCCCAATGGGAGGTGATTCTCTTTAAATTGGATAATGCCTTCTTCATCCAATTTTTCATGGCACCTATGGCTTCTTTCTTCATCATCAATTATTTGAGATTTGAATTATCCTAAATTTGTCAAAAATTAGAATTTACTGGTCATCATCAAATACTTGAAAATTTTCAATGTTGTTTGGTACTAAATGACATGGTACCAATTCATTGAATATCTTATATATTTTTCACTTGTGTAAGGGTGCCACATTCATTTGAAGTAGCCAGTGAATTGGTAGCTCTATCTTGTTCTCTTGTGAAAGATACTATGTTGAAAGCTTTAATTGAATCTATTAAATCCTAGGATTTATGCTTATACTTATTCAAATATGACAATTTACATTGATATTTATTTCTAACCTAGTTTAACACAAACTCATAATCTTCATATACCATCACTTCTTTCACATTATTCTTGAGGGTGAATTATAATCCCAAAATTAGGGCTTTGTATTTTGCTCTATTATTGGTGTATGGGAATTAGAGCTTGTATGATACCAATAGTTTTTCTCTCTGTGGATTGATAAATTAAATACTAACACTTGATCCTTGCTTAAATATGGCTCCATCAAAATGTAGGGCCCAAAATTTATTCTAGTGTTTTATGCTTCATGGTAAATGTATGAATTCCAAGACTAAGAGATTTATAACTTACCTCCTCATTGTAAATATTATATTCTATAATAGGATGCTTCAGTTTTAGTTATTAATTGATTTTGATATGGTTGTATATTCCTATCCAATGTAGCCAAATATGTGTAAAGTCCATGGAAAGATATCCATTTAACATTTTTGACCAATCTCTACTCAATAAAAAACCCATAACTTTATGAATATCCACTACCAAGATGTCAATAGTCATCTATATTCTAAGTTATGAGGTATCTTGAAATATTACATCATTTAGCTCTCCCAACATAAGCACTACTATTTTTTATAGCTATGAGACAATCCTCTTGGATGGCTTTGGTGTTAAACCAAGCTTCTGACAAATAGAATTCAACATCACTATTACTGAAGCCCTAGAATCTACCAATAAATTGTGTATATTCTTTCCAAATGCTCTAATGGTCAATAATAAAGGGGAACTTCATGATTGATTTTATATATAACATTTGTATTGGTTATTTTGGAATTTTATAAAGTGGATTTGTCTATGGTGGACTTTCATAAGAGTTATTTCTACTCTATGATTTTTACTAGTTCATGAAGAGTAATGTTGACCTTGATTTTACACATATCCTCAATAATATTGTATCCCATTTATTTTATTCCTCTCTATGTTGAGGCTGATCATTCCTTTTGGGGGGAGGAGGATTTTTGTCAGCTTTCAAATTTAGAGGGATGATCATGTTATTAGGAGTATAAGTAGTAAATGGTTACCCATTCCTCAAATTATAATTATTCATGTTAAACTATTGGAATACCTATATTTCATCAATATTATCTTCTAGGATATTATCATCTTCATTAGGGAAGGAAGAATCAAAAGTATCAAAGACCATTGATGAATTGGAATGGATTGATTCATGAGGTAGATCTACAGGATTCATCATTTGATCTTGTCTAATAATTTCTCTCTAGAATATTTCAAAGGTTGCACAAAAATCTATATAGTCTAGCTCTCCATGATGAGATATATTATGGACCCTTCACTAATTGGGCAAAGTTGTTTCCATGATATTGATTTATAGAAGCTTATTGGATTGTTACTAGTTTGCATTGTTAGTGGGCCTATTGAAAGGCCTATTTTATCTCAAAAAGATATAATTTTGATTATAATTTTGATTATTGGTATTTCCCATCCTCTTCTACATATTCAAAAGATCATTTCTTAGCTTCTAAACCATTCTTTGTATAGAATCTAATTCAGCTTTGATGGAGTCAGAACCCTGAGTGACTATTATTTTGGTGTGAGCCTAATGTTAATTCTATTGTTGCTTATTTATTTGTGTATGATTATTTAATAAATCGTAATTCTGATTCATTACTTGTTGTGTCATGGGCAGTAGAGTGTACTACTAACTCTAATTGAATGTTGGAGAATTTTAATTCACATGTGGAATTATATTCAGGGATAGAAGTCCATTGTTGAATGCTTAACCTCTAAAATTATGAGGATTGAGCTATGGATTGAGCTACTAGTTGATGTTGATAGATTCTTGGAATGCCAAATTTAGAGTATTAGTAGTGGTATCTCTTCATAAGAATATTGTAGTGATATGATTTACGGTGTTCTTATATATCTTGTATGTTAGCTTCTCATTTGTCATATACATAGCATTCAATCAAGTGTGCATCTTTTTAATATTGCATTGAAGGCTTATATGGAATTATTAGGTTCCCTTTTCATGCTAGTAAAGATTTGATATACTAGACTTGGATTATTTACCTATACAAATTACACAAGGAATGTACTTTGACACTCATCCCATGAAGTAATGGAATTTTCTTACAAATTAAGATACCAATCATAAGAATAATCTTGGAGAGTAAACAAAAAAATCCTACATGCAACATCCTCATCGATAAGATTCATTAATCTCAAGGTGGCCTTGAAATATTTGATATGTTCTTCAACCATCCTCCCACTTGAGGGGGATAAAGTAGGAAAATACTTTTATAGATTCATGGGTAAGTCATGTTGGTCCCCAAGGATAGTAATGGTGGATCTAATTAACCAAGGTTGAGCCATAGGAAGATTGATAGGTAGGACATTAATTACAAGGGAAGGTGTTTGGATTATTTCTACCTCAAGGATGATAGGTATGGGTCTAGACCTCCTAGAGTTTGACATGGTGAAACCAAAAGGTTGGCTTGGGCCATAGACCTTGTTAATCTCTTGAGTATCTTCATAATGATTGGTCCCCTCTTTATTGTTAAATCACATAAGTGGGCCCTCCTTCTAGGACCAACTTTTTCTTATTCTGTTGATGTGGGTTTTATGAACACCTCAAATAAGTTTTAAATTAGGAACCTATAACATTTTGGGATCTCTATAAAACTAGGTTCCACTTTAGGGCATGATTTATAGGTATGTGGTTAGAACAACCATTTATGAAATAATAAGTTGAGCCTATGGGTTGTTTAACTCATTTTGTGGGTGGGTGCATGAATTATAATAAAAAGGATAAATCACTAGGTGAATAAGATGGGTGGAAGACTAATCTATGGTTGGTAGATATCAAAGAAAATTTAAGAGGAAGGGTAAGGTAGAAAAAAAGTTTTTATGTCTTTGAAATGGAGTTTATTGGTCTATCTCTTTAGTGGACAATTATCTCAAGAACCTATGTTTATTGTTTATAGCTTTTACACATTTATGAACAAAAAAAGTTAAGAGTCTAGGGGAATCAAATATAGGATGCTTACTAGTCCCAACTAAATATTTTTATTTTTAAGGTTGTTGCATACCATCATACAAGAGATTATAGCCCAGACCAAGAAGTTATCTAGGGTAGTTATTCCTTACACCTAAAATACTATATCAAATGAGATACTTCTACACACCTTATATTATCAATTCGACTTGTGATAACTATATAATTCAATGAAATCTATCAATATTCAATAGTTTTTGAACATTTAAGACTAACATTCATTAATCTCACAATTAGATTTATCCATAGCATTAGCACACAACTAAATTATTAACTCAATACAAACAAAGAAACTTTAAATTTATTAACATAGAGAGGGAAGAAGAAAGAACAAACATAGTTACATGATAATCAAATCCTTAATTTCTTCCTATATATTCATTCAAAAACTTTGACCCTTTGAAAAGAGGGTTCTACATGTATATATAGATCTTAGGTAATGGGTTGCCTCATCCTCTAAGTTAAGGACATTTCATTTAAATATTAAAATAGTATAATATAAGTCTTGGTTACACATAGATGTCTTATAGATATCTCAGTCATGTAACGTGTGCATACTAACAAAAATATTCAATTGATTATAATATATATGTAGCTAAGACTTATCTATTCAATTATAACCATTATATGTAAAATGTAAAAAAATAGCATTTATCTAAATTGGATCTTTCTTAGCTTATCTCAAAAAAAAATTCATAACTATAGTAGTATTGGTGGTTGATGTAGTTACTAGAGTTACATTGGAATATACATTGGTTGACTGAATTATTGTTATCATGGGCATTGCAGTATGAGGTGACACTAACATGACTATAGTTTTTGGTGTTGTAAGTGGATTCAATTTAGTGAAATAAGTAGGTGGAATTTTTTTAGCTACCTTATTCTTTACATCCAAGTCCTGGTAGTGTTTGTATGCCTTAGTGGGTTTTGCCTAGATTAGGTTCATATCTAAGAGGTGCAACCTAGTCACCCTACTCATTTGCTCCATCAATTTGTTATCTTTTATCTTGGTGAATTTGAATTCAACCCTAATCACTTCCACCTATATCACCTTCTTCCTTGTTGTGCTCAAATTGGCCTCAATGTCTTCTAGGATCAAACCTTATAGACTCTACTTAAATTTGTCAGAGGCTTGATTAATCATTTGATCAAATATAGATTGGGTCACCATCTTGCCTCTATTATCTTGAATTATAGTTGATTTTAATTCTATCAAAAAATTATTTGCCTATTTCTCTTACTCAACCAACTTATTCACTAAATCCTGAGATGATAATACCCAATCTCAGGCCTCTTATGTTCTTATTAAATCTAAATTAAAAGTATTTAATTTTTCTAATAGGGTCATCAAGTCCAAATGGATAAATGCCTTATTATGGGTATATAGTACTAAAAAATTTAACTTACTATCATCCTCTTTGTGGATTATAAATAATTTGGCTATATTATTGACATGAGGAGTCAAGCTCACTCTCAAAGAATGAATAGAATCAAGAATCACATACAACCTAAGAGCTACATCCTGCACCTCTTGCTCAATGCCTTGGGGAACCTAAATCACTTGTTGCTCTCTAAGATTTTATAACTCCTCTTCGATATCTCAACTAGCCATTTTGGTCCCTTAATGTATGGCAAGGATGGATTATATGTGGGTCTCCATATAGGAATTTAGGTCCTTAATATAATGGGACTAACCCTTTTATCTATTCTACCACCTAAAAAGGGAGTATACTTATTCCCTTTCTTCCATGATTAATGTCTTGACCAAGTTATCTTCAATTTCCTCTTCCTCACCCACTGTATTGATCATGTGGCCTTACCAAATAGAGAGTTAACCATTGGAAGTTTATTTATATTCAAATTGGACCACTTAGAGTCTAATGCTCCTAAATCCTTAGCCCAATCTAGAAGAGTGATATTTGAGGGATCTAAGGAATGACCTTCCACTTGTTCATTTTCTTTAGGTTCTAGCTCATTTTTTATGGAATGATTGGGCATTGATGGCCTTATGATCTTTGAGTAGTATATGTTTCCATATTATGATATTGGATGGACAATAAAGACTAGTTGTCTCTTGGGTGCCATCTTGGTAGTAACTATTATTGTTATGGTGGTCAAAGTGGAATAAGGGAAGTGTGAACCTAATTGGGTAGAAGGACATATAGCTATAATTATGGATTGGGTAATGGATAGAATGGACAAATCTAGTGTTAATGGGATAGACACTGGTGGAATAGAAACTAAAGGGATCAAAACCACATTAATGGAGGGTGGAGTAGGTTTGGTGGTAGTGGGAATATTCATGGATGGGTGAAAAAAAAGTAAACCTAAAAAAAGTGCCTATTAGGTAATAAACGTAGACAAAATTGGCCCAAGGGTGATAGAAATTACAAGGACATCAAAGGGAAAAGACCTAAAGGGGATGTGAGCAAAATACCCTTACTGAATAGATCACCTATGATAGGTGCCTTAGCCTTGAGTGATTTTAGTCTTAATACCTTTACCTATTACATCTCCTCCTCATCCACCTCTTGTGTTATAGGGGTCTATGTTCTAACTCCCTTAGGATTCCTGTGATAGGTCTTGATTGCTATGCCTGCCTGTGGGACTATTGTATAATAGGGAAGAGAGGGGGGGGGGAAATGTTAGGTGTTAGGGGATAAGGAATATAATTTTTCCTCTTCATAAATGGAGACTAATAAAATAATCCTAGATTATACCCTTTGTACACTTCCTCCTACTTGAGTTGGCTCCTTAACGAGCTCTTTTTTGACCTATATTATTTTAACTATAGAAGCTTGATTTGGAACAACTAGTTCTTCCTCTACTTGTGTGGAGGAAATTAGTTTTTCTTCCTCAACTTGTTCATATTGTGCTCCAATGAGAGGTTCCCCTCCCACTAAATTATTTTGGTCTTGGGGTTGGCCTTGAGCTATTTAGCGATCTTATCCCTCTTCCTATGGTATTTATGAGTACCTGATACTCTAAAAATCTAAATATCTCCATCATCCAAGAGGTGGAATTATGAATTTTCTTCATTGAGTGTAAGATATGGTTCTACATGTATCACTCTCAGCAAGTCCTCACCTAATATAACATTTTTGGCCCTTTCTTTGACCTCCTCATTCTCCTTGGCATTTATTAAGATAAAATCATGATCCATTGGCTTGTGTTTGTAGGTGAGGCTAAGGGTATGAATTTTATTTTGGACCTTGCCATGAGGATCCCAATCTCTATGAGGAAGGGTAAGTAATGCATGTGCCTTCATGGCATTCACAATATCCTTAAGCTACCAAAAAATTGTATATTGTATTCTCCCAATGGTGATGTGGGACTCATGGAATGTGACCTTATTTCCATTCAATTCTTCATCAATTTTATTCCAAATTTGATACACAATTTCATGCTCAAATACCATATCTAGAATGAACTTTGAGAGTTGAAGAGGATCTACTTATGTCCCACCACCATGATAACTATGTAATATAGATAAATATAATAGTCTCTCATGTTTTTGGAAAGTGTCTAGGCTATGGTATGGGAAATTCTTGGCAAAAGTTGGCCATGGATGGCCATCTAGATCTGAGGGTAGAGATCCTATGTAATCTTGGATATGTTTATCACATATGAATATATGTATACAAATCTTTAATCATCAAAAACCCTATTCTTTATTACTTATATGTTTGGATCCCATAGGACTCCATTATGTCTATGAATTATGCCTATGATTGCATCTAACATGTGGATTAGGACTTTTAGTTCCTCCTAGTGGGATTCTTATCCTTATACAAAATTTATTCTTGGAGGCATGCACTAATTACTTGCCATAAATAGTAGGTGTGTTCCAAGGTACTTAGTAGGTATAGTAGGGGAACCCACTCTGTGTTCATAAAATAGATGCTCATATGGATGAAGAGTCTATTTATTATTGCCATTCCCACTCATATTCCCATTATGAATTGAGTGATGGATATGGGTATCTTGACATGTTATTTCATAGTGAAACTTTCCCCAAGGAGAAGTCACCTAAATAATTCTCTATCTACATTGTTGGACTTTTTCCATGTAATAAAAATATGTAGATCAAAAGTGACATCTGCAATGGGTAGGCTCAAATACCTTTTAAATTCCTTACCTACTATATATGTAATAATAGTGTTATTATCAACATAGTGAAGGTATCCTCCATCCATTATTATCCCTTTGAATAAGATTCTTTGTAGTATATCAATACATGACATAACCTCCAACTTCATGACTACATAATGTAGGGCTTAACATTTGAAAGGGATCAGGACCTTCACTAGCTATTTATCTTTAGTTGTAATGTCTTCTTTGAGTGTGAATGAGTCTTCAATTTCCACTAATTCCCATAATATCAAGTAGTTTGGATAATGTGCATCAAGTTTAGTAGTATCAAACATAGTGTCCAAGTACTTTGCATAATCCTTGATTGAGAACATGGATGGTGTTGGGGATCTTTTGTAAGACCTAGATGATGATGTCATGGTTTTGTTGAGTACCAATATGCTCCAAGATTTTGATAATGGTGTATATCACTAAACTAAATTTCGTAGATTATAAAATCACTTTGTTAATAATTAGGACTTTTAGGATCACTTGAGGTTGAAGTTTACTCAAGCTTTAATATGAATGACATGAACTCAGTTGGGGGATCAATATAAATAGATTTCCTATATTGATTTTTAGTTCATGTGCCATTACTCATTAATGTTTATGAGCTCATCACCATATACCAATATACATACCATGTAGGACTTGTCATTCAAGGTGATATGGTGTAACTTGTCATCCTTTGCCATGTGTCATTATGTAGTCCAGTCAATAGAAGTCAAATTTTGCCTTTGGGCTAAAAGATTGAAGCATAGACTATCCTTCAAAAATATTTAATACAAAAGACTTTATCCCAAATATTTCAAAACAAATTCATTGATGAGTAAATTTGTCAAAGGAATCCTTCTAATGAAAAGTCTTTGAAATGAAAGTTATCGATGAGAAAGTTTCTTTAGAGAATCTTTCTAAAGAGAATCTTGCCAATGCGAAATTTTTTGATCAGTAAAGCTATCAAAGGAATCCTTCTAATGAATTTTTTTTGAAATGATAGTTCCCAAAGACTAAGTCTCCAAAATGAAGTCATCAATGATTAAATTCAATGATTAATAGGATCCAAAGACTTCGTGAAGAAAGGTTGTTGATGAAAACTTGCCAAAGATAAATTTCCAAATGAAATCTATTGTGGGATAAACTTTCCAAAGTAACTTTTTAAAATAAACCTTTTGAAGTAAGACTTCTCAATGAAATCCCTTTGAAATGAAAGTTGTCGATGAGAAAGTTTTCATAGAGAATCTTTCCAAATAGAATCTTTCCAAAGAGAATCTTGCCGATGAGAAAGTTTATGCAGAGAATATTTTTGAAGATAAATTTTTGAATCAAAGTTGTTGATGAGGAACTTTACATATGGAATATTTTTTAAGAGAAATTTTTGAATGAAATATTCTATAGACCAAACATGTTAAAGACTGAATACTCCAAAATAAAATAATCTAAATTATTATCATGCAAAGTCACTATTTATATCTTTTTCATTAATAGGTTAGTCTGAACAAGTAATTCTAAATGAAAAAAGTATACCATAACATGTTTCAACATTAAAATCACCAAATTTATATAGATAATACAAGTATCATAACCCTCAAAACTCATAGGTACCCCTCCAAGATATTCATTATTTCCAAAACATAAAGGGGTCCCAACTTTTCAAAGAAAAATAGTAGGGTTGGTGTGTTGAATACAATACAACTGCTTTATGAAAATGTGTCAAATTGTTCTATTATCCCAACTGAAAATTATCAAGTATGATGAGATATCTTCTTGAGTTTGCATTATCCAATCCAGATTAGGTTGAATAACTAGAGCTTGAGGTGTTTGAATTATTATGAGATGAAACTCTAATTACATAAACTCTTTGATTATATATAATAATTGTTCTTTGTGTTTGTCTCATCTTCTTGAAGTGATTTCAAAATTTCTATATGTAATGGCAACATGTGTTTCTTTTATATCTAGTCCTACCCTAAAAATATTAAATTGCACATTAATTATTTTATTGTCAAAAGTGAATAGTTGAAAGCTTGAAATTAGGTATTCCTCTAAAGTTTCATCCCTATTCAAACCAAGTTGATGATTTGGATTTTGAAGGCCTGAAATGGTCATGTGTGAATTTACTACTTTTAAGCTACTACATGAAATCTATGGGATTCTCTTCAAGAATGTATTCTTTATACTCTTTTGGCACATTCTAATTCTTTATTTAGGATGGTTATGATAACTTTAAATTGAGCTATGTAAATTTCATTAGAATCCTAAAAGATTTGTCTGAGGTTTAGTATAATATCTAATTGAGTAGATTGTTCCAAATCTAACTCAAGTTGTTGGAGTGGTCCTTGTGATGATGTTAGAGTCATATGGACTAGTAAAATATGGGTAGCATGAAAGTGTTTTCTCAGTTGGGGCACCTTGGAAAGATGTTTATATTTTTTATTATGTATTGATTATATCAATAGGATTTATTAGAGAGGAGACAAGAGATAATTCATGATTTGAGGGAGAATATGAAGAGTTATGAGTAACCTCTTACAATGGGAAATTATATAACACAGGGGACATTGTATCATCTGAAGCTAAAAATTGTTGAGTTATATTGTCTACCAGTTCTTAAGAAAATGGTAAATAATCAATGGGAATCTCTTGAGGAATTGGAATAATATGGGAAGAAGTGACATTTTCACCTAACCTCTTTATTTTTACCTTGATATTATTTCATGTTTGAACATATTTTTGAATATCTTTAGGTTTATACATTTTTTCTATCATTAGGGTTTTCCACTTGGACTTACTTCATCTACCTTTCATGGTTCATCATGTTGCTTTTATAAGTTGTCAAATTCATATTCTCCAAGAAGTTTAAGGAAATAAACATTCACAACATCAATTCCTTTGCTCTTAATCTACCTAAGAGTTATGTCAAGTACCACTCTTGTTCTACTTCTGAGAGAAGTAGATTCCCTTTTATCCTAATAGACTACAAGCACTAACTTTGTCATGATGCTTTTTTTTAAATGATGGGGTCCAATATGACCTCATCATCCACAAACTACTTTGACACTTTTATTATGCCAAACTTGACTATTTATTTCATGGTAAACCATGAATAGTTTTTTATCTTCATTACTTTTTCATCATTGCAATCCATCCAATAGTATTCAAAATGTGGAAGATGTTGATATGAAGGTCAAAGATTTTGTTCAATTAATCCCCTATTATCAAATCAAAACCTGATTTCAAATGTCCTAAGATTATTTCAAGACATGTACTATTCAACTATCTTAGCCTTTATCAGTGATGGATAAGTATACCTACCAATTAAAATTAGAAATTTGGTTCCTATTTTATATCGGCTTGTTGAAAAATTATGTGTTTCAACAAGTTATCTCACCAATTTTATCAACTCCCACTTATAAATAACATATCTGGGAGCATATAAAGAGTAACCTTATAACCACTAATTCTCAAATAACTAAAATTTGGGAGCTGTATGAGCTAAGTTATCCATCATTTTATCTTTGTGGTGGTTATAACTAATATTCTTGTGTTGAAGATGTCTTTTTCAAATAACTAATTGATGAAATGAACAAAGCAATCATTTACCCTTTTGAAGTGATAGGTTTTCTCTTTCAATGCTAACTAGGTATAAAATCATACACCATTCCCTTCCTTAAATCTCCCACTATATGTAATCCATCAAAATATATTTGGCTCACTATAACATAAATGAGATACAAAGTCATAGCATTTTGTCATTAATTTTACCTCCATGAATTGCTTGTGAATTGCATCACTAATTAATTATCCCCATTTGATATATTTCTTATTTATGGGGATGATCGAAATGAATTTATACATCCATGTTTGAAAGTTATTTTCCATTTAACTTCCCACTATCCTATGTAATAATGTTATCATGTCATTTATCTCATTTTTGAAATTGGACCTTACAAGATTTTTTGGAAGCCATGTGGAAGAATGTTTTGGCTTAGTCAACCATGAATTTTTGAATTGTTTATCACATGATATACTTTTTTCATCCCAAAATATTTTGGAGGAATCAAGATTCAAATGCATAAAGGATTCACAATCTTTAAGGTGAAAAACATTATTAATTTTCTCAAGAATAAAACTCCCCACTAATTCTTCCTATGAATCTCTTACCTCCCTTGTCTCTGAGTTATAGTTATTTTCCATGACCAAGACTATCTCAAGAGATTGTACTGACATTAGGAATGCTACTACCCATGCCAATCCACTATCACAAATACTTTGACCAAAATTTGTCTTATGTATTATGTTCATTCTTTCCCAAAACTCAATTAAGTCAATGTGGCATAGATCAGTGTCAATGATATTCCAACATTGGACTCTAGTGATGAAGGAGGTGTCATGCCCTAAAATTGATACTTCATGATTTACTTATCTTTATTCAAAATTTCCTTTTTCAGAGTAAGAGATTAGACATCAACTTTTACAATAAAACTGACAATTATGAGATATTTGTGAAAAAGCTTCTTATTTGCAAAAATGATGAAATTAAATAATCTAAGCCAAAGTAAGTTATTTAATTATAATGGGAATCTGTACTCATAATTTATTTTTTCAAATTACTCCAGCATGTTATTAATGCTACTTGTATGAAATTTAACTTTCTTATGACCAATTTTCCAACTTACAACTGTTCTTGTTCAATCTCTTTGTGTTGTTTATTTGGAAAAATTTCCCAATAAACAGAAATGAATTGAAAAAAAATTGAAATTTTCATTTTCAATTTTAAAATATTTTCCCATGTTCTTGATTTGGCCAAAATATTAAAAATCAATTACCAATTGATTTTTAGCAAAAATTTAAATCTTTGAACTTGCCAAAAGAAAATGTTTTTTTTTTTTTTTAAGTGAAAATAATTTAAAATATGATTTTTAATTTTTACAAGTCAAAAACCCATCAAAATATATTTTTTTTTAACAATGCTTGGCTTCTCGAATAAATGTAGTGTTTCAAAATTGTAGTCTTCTTTCTTTAGGGGTGTCACATGGACATGTGACTTTCAATTTGTAGAAAAAATTAATCAAAATATACCCTTGTCAATTTTGTATCCCTTTTTGTCCAAGTCTATATAGTTTAAACTTCGCTTATATGAAGTCAAAAAATCTGCCACTTTTTAAATTTCCTCCTCCACTACCTAAGTCATACCATTTGAAAATGACCATAAAAAGTTTCAAAAAAAATGCTTTTACCTTTCTTTCACTACATGTACTAAGTTGTACGACTTGGTATGAGTGAATGAAAATTTTTAGAAAACTAAATTATTTTTTCCCTTTTTATTTATTCTCCTCTCTGGGCATACATCGAATGTACAACTCAAAATATTGCCAAAAAAGACCAAAATAAAGTTTAAAATTTGCTAATTTATTGGATTCTATAGGTCACATAGCTATGCTTAGGAGGAAAGAGGAAAAATAAGTGAAATTATATTAAAAAAAAATCTATAGATTTTCACCTTCTTCAGGTAGGGCATATGGTTAGTCATATGGTTTGGAGCTTTAGCAGATGAAAAATAAACCTGATTTAATTTTCAAATTTTTACTTATCCTTCGATGTTGTTCCACATTTGGATGTTTACTGATGTGAAAATTTTGATTTTCAATACTTTAATATTTCTTCCTCACTGTTGTATGGCCTATTGGTTGAATGAAAATGCTTATTCAAAATTTCTCTCTTTTTTCTAGGCACTCTTACAGAACCTTTTTCTAATTGAGAAAGAACTTAAAATAACTTCTTTTCCATTCACTTGCTTCCCTTCTTGAGCTTTATTATATTTATTCTAGCAGATGATGGCTAAAACATAAATGGAAATTAAATTTTTAATTTGCTAAAATTACGAAATTTAAGCCTGTAGGTTGAAAAGATTTTTTAGAAGCGAAGACAAACTTCATTTAACATGACCTAAGAAAATAACCGTATTTCCATGATTAGTATAAAAATTAAATGAGATTGCATGTAAGTTGGAAAATGAGAGTTTAATTTGTAATGATAATTTTCACTATTGAAAAATGTAATGGAAACATGGAGGTTTACATTTACATGACTCTTGGAAGCATAATTTGCATTTGCATGATTTGGGGAAGCATGATTTGCATTTACATGACTTGTGAAAATAAAATTTGGAATTGCACAAAAAGGGAAAACTCAAATAAACTTTGAAATTTACATAAAGTCTTAAATCTATTTTTTAATTTACATGAAAACTTAAATTTATTTTGTAATTTTCTCAAAAACCCAAAACAAAATTGTAAATTTCACAAAATGGGAAAAAGATTTTAAACTTTGCATGAAAAATCAAAACAAATTTACAAATTACATGGGGACTAAAAAAAATTTCAAATTACATGGAACACAAAATTAATTTGCAATTTGAATCGAGTGGAAAAAATAAATTGTAATTTACAAAACTTTTAGAAAAGTAATGTGTGTTTGCATAAGTTATAAAAAGTTGAATGGTTTTTGTAAATTATGGGAAATGTTAATATATTTTTGCATGGGAGGATAAAATGCATTTTAAAACAATTTGGGGAAAAAATCAATTTGGTCATAGATTCTTATTTAATCAATTTTTAATTAATTAATTAAAAAAATTAAATATTTTAAAATTTTGATGGTTTCAAACTCAAGTCAAATAAATTAGTCACTAGTAAAATTGAATTTCCACTAGATTTTATCCATTTTCAAAAACCATGGCAACATATAGTCTAGGGTACTAGGGTGATAAAAATATATCTATAGTATGCCAATTAGATGTTAAATTTAGATATAACATATACGTAATTAATTAAACTAAGATAGGCTAAAAATAGTAAGTACAAGTATACTAGATATAAAAATGACAAAGAAAGAATGTACTTAGTTGGTTCTTACGCTAATAAAATTCTAGATCTAGAATAGGCAAGAAATAGACTAGAAGAGGATTCTATAATAGTCACCAAATTCTATATTGAGTACATTTGTAGCTATGAAAAATAGTATTATGCTTGAATAGTTTCATTAACACTATTATTAACGTTGACATAGGTTTATTATATGGAATACTTGCTACAAAATGATGCAACCACTTGGATTCTTTTAGGTTTATCTTCACCTTCATTTTGGTGCACTCAAATATAGGTCATGGACTGTCACTCCTCATAAAATTGCAAAACCCTAGTTCTTTATCTTCGTAGTGACCTTAGAAAAAATGGGTTAGTGGGCACATAATGTCAAATTAACCCCAAATATATTATATCAATAAGTTCTACCTACATATTTAATACTTCGAATAGGACCTCAAATTGATATAGTTCTCCCCTATGTTTTGTCTTGTTTGTAAATCATGAAATATGTGGAAAATAAGTATAATAGTGACCTAGATCATAACTTGGAAAATCAAGATCTTAGGTTTCTCCTTAAATACTTAAAAATTATTATCCATATCACTAATATGAAAATACGAGAAAATAGGGAAGCTTTACTTTATCGAGTGTTTAATTTAATATTTTGATAAGTTGCCTTAGGTCTATGTTAGGTGAGGAATGAATTAGGGTTGATCTCATATTTATAGCAATCCCTTTAGAGAAATAAATTGAATTAAAGCACTTAAACTGATCATTAGGATAAGTTTCATTTATAAATTAGATGAATTTAGGGCACTAGACACTTACATCAAAGCAGGACACCTGTATCAATGCAGGTGTCTATCTAGGATGTTAGTGTCAAAGGAGTATGAAAGTAGGTACATACTTAAGACTTATAGAGTGTAAGATAAGTATATTTTAAGAATTCTGGTTTGGATCATCAACATAATATCGATCGGATCAAGAGATGGGCTAAGGTTAATAAGATAGAGTTGATCGAGACTTATTAAAGTGGGAAAGGTCTAAAACTAAGAGGAATAGCCAAGATCTGAGTTTTCCAAGTGTATAAGATTGAGGTTTTATATAATCCATAAATATCATCTACATTTTCCCCCATAATCTAATAATGAAATTTTTGGTTTAAATGAGAATAAATGTGTACTTGGGTGTGTAAAACACACCTTACCTTTGTGTGAGTCTAACTTGAGTGCTTTGATGGTGACTGACCTAAAATTAAGAGTATGTTATAGTATATAATTAGTGAATATAACATGAAATTGAAAGTATTGAAATTTATTGAAATTAAAAGAGTAAGGTTTAGGAGTACACATATGTATTGATGTAACTAGCTTACCTATTAAAAAGTTGATTTGAAAATGTATATCATTATACGGCTCTAAAATTGAGACTGGGACAAGTATATAAATCTTGAATGTGAATATATCTAAGGAGATACATATAAATAGAGATTAGAAGGCACATACCCTGAAACTTTGGAGAAAAGGTGAGTCACCACATGGAAATTAAGATTAGTTCAACCATGTAACCCAATCATACTTATAACCTAGTGAGTGTGAGTGAACCAAGTCAACTCACATTATCAAACTAGTGAGGCTTGATGATACAATCAAGTCCAACATGAAAAATCAGAAAGATTTAGTGATTTAGTCACCTCAACTATACTAAAAATGAACCAAATACTATAGTATATTGGCTCAATATAGACTATAAAAATCCATCCTAGTGGGTGCTGATAGTCCTTCAGAGTGTTTTGAAATTTGAAACTAATTTTGATTTAGCAATATTAGGTACACATTTCATAGCATATGTACCTTAGATATGTTTCACATTGAAAATGTGTATAAAAATGGTACCGATGTATATAATTTTATCACAATTATGAATTTAAATAATGTAACTATGTGTTTTGGCTAATTATGAAACTAAGTGTGGAGAACATGATTCCAAAGCATGCCCCCACTATATATGGATAAATATGAAACTAAAATAATTGTCAATGTGGAGGAAATGTTTTCAAAACATTCCCCAATTAAATTTTTTTGTTCTAGATATTGAATAAGTGTGTAGAATATGCTTCCAAAGCATGTCACTATATCTAAAAGTATGAATGTGTGGAATTTATTCCTATATAACATGCCCCCACTAAATATAAAAACTATGCCAAATGTGGATAACATGCCTATATGGCATGCCCCTATTGATATGACCCCTTTTGAGGTGAGGTATAAATAAAAACTAGATGTTACCTCACCTCAAAAGGACAAGACAACTCTACAATCTTTGAATGGAACCATGTAGCATATATAAGAACATGTCTAGGTAAATGTAACATAAAAATGCATAAATAAATGTGATCACATGAAGGCCTAAGATTTCATGATAAAGATCATGGAAAAGTATATATAGTAATATTACAATCTCAAAAATAAAATAAGGTCACACAAAAGAGCACTTAGAAGTAAGACAACATACAATGGTCGTAGGAGACATTAGACAAGGGGCATGTTCAAATGCCACACAATCTAAAGGACATGACTTAGTAAAATGCCCACAAAAGCAAGGATGGCATATTCAAATATCAAATAAATCACACATAGGCATGGAACCATAAATAAAGGATCATATTCAAATGCTTGAACAAGCAAGACACTCAAGTAAGTGTATAGAGGAAAGCATAAGCAACCAACACAAACATATCATAGTAGCCCATGGATAAAATGTGTTAACATAAGATGTCAAGTGCATAGAATATCAAATAGCCTATATAAGATAAAATAATGGATAAATTCACGTGAAAGTACATATATGAGCTCAAAACATTATAATGTAAAGTGACCATAGAATGATATAACATATGTATATCAAGATCAATAGATTGGATGCCCCCAGGTGCACATGACATGAGTAGAGGGAAGGCCTAACATTCAAAATAGTAATAGATCATGTGTTTTTATATGCTTGTATCACACTCAAATAGAATCATGACACACATTTATGTATAAGTAACTAAGATTCCATCCATCAAAATGGAACTAACACATATATGCCAAATAGCCAATAGAGTATGTAGGTACTAAAAATGTTTTTGAACTTTTGAATTTCTTTTTATTTTTTTGGTATTTTTGGAATATTTGAAGATGAAAAATAATCTTATGATATCATATAAAGGATGGTCATAGGTATTTTTATCACTTGTAAAATGTACCCACATGTAAATAACTCTCATGATTGATTATGTACAACACATACACCTATGCATTAAAGAGTGAATCGGTGTCTCATTGTAACAATGGGATCATCCCCCATGGTGTGGGACTATTAAACTCCTTAGGATGAACTTCTAGAGTATGCTAGATTACTTCTATTTTAGATGCACCTAGTTTAGGACTAGTGCACAAACCTATAAAGAGTAGAATGAAATCTACGGCTAGCACTAAAACTAAAGTTGACAAGGGGAAAAGGGAGTAAAAAGATAAGAGATTTATAGAATGTAAAATGTGATGCACCAATAATAGAGCTAGTAGTTCATATGATTAATGACATAATAAGACTAATAAACTAAATACATAAACTTTAAACTAGATGTAATATATAAGTGTTTTGCATAGAGGTAAGGGAACATAGTAAAAAATGAATAGGGATGATAAATGGTCCACATATAATGCCCACATAGACCCGTGTATACATAGAATATGACCTTTAAGGACTTTTGGTTTTTTGCAGAGTGTGAAGGGAGGATGTCAATGAGAGGAATAAACATTCATAGACAAATATCAACAAATAATAATACACATAGAATACAGAGAATGAATAAAGTAAATTAGTTCTTATTAATCACAAGGTTAAACATAATATTACAAACTTGAATAGGTAGAGATTTGTTATACTAGGATAGGAATCTTGGAGGTTAAATTTTGGTGGCATTATAGTTCTCAAAATATGTCAACCCTTTTTCAATAAAAATCAAGGTTTATATAGCATTAGGTAAGGCCCTACATGATTGATTCACCATTAGAGGTGATAGCTAGGAACTTGAATTCATAAACAGTTTCTAGGGCTAGTGGTTGGTTTAAGAGAATCAATATATTCACAATAACTACTATAATCCATGCTTATCCAACTTAGATCTAACAATTTGATTATTGAAGTAGTTGGAATGTCACTCATGGATCCATGTGTTTGTTTGAGAATGAGGAGTGTTTGGGTAGCCAAGGGTGTCATGTGATCATATTATAACACTCTCATAGTTTCCCTACATTTTATTTTGTTCTAATTTGATCCCCTCAATGTCTAATTAGGCCAAATTACGATCCGCATTTATGGCGGTCACCTACTAACCTACCTAGACTAGTATGCTAATGTGGGAATGTAGAAGTGTATCTTTGGGTTATATTTCATCATCCTATATAGGAAATAGAGCTATTGTGCACATACCCTTTTTGTTACCATATTCACACTAATCCATGTGTGATCCCTTCTTTACATAGTCTTGCACATGACTACACATAGATAGCTAATTACATTCTATGTAAAGGGTACACACTAAAGATTTTGTAGAAAGTTGGGTACAAATTGACTCTATAAATTTATAATGGGCATTATGGGTGATTTTATATGGTAATGCATAAGGCCCAAACTTTTATTATGCCTAGTCTCTTTTAGTGGTTTTTATATTCTATGCCTTCATCTAAAACCTATGTTGGTCTATGAAGAGAATGTTGTGTAGTCTAGACTATAGTCTCTATTTTTCAAGGGCATAGATGTGAAACTTATACTATTTGGCATGGTATTCCATCATTTGAATATGAGGAAGTCTCTAAATAAGAGTGCATAAGAAGATTGAAAATATTGAACATGTTCTTCATGATTTGGAACCACTTCTTACATACTTATTTCTTCCAGTTCTTGAAGTTGGGGAGACCCAAATTCTCTAACTCATGTACCATGTTAATTCAATGAAGGATATTTTCATGAGGCATGCATTGGAAACTACTTATGGCATGGATTAACACTTATTTGATGTGTAGATCTGAGATGATATTTGAGTGCAGGTATAACGAGAAAGTATATGCATGCAAAATTGATTTTAGATAACTTGACACTATGTAAGTTCTTAATATTTTATGTGGTCCTTATGATTTGAGTGCCTTTTGAAGAGGTGACTTGGAATGTGAACACTTTTAGTGATCTATGTGAGCTACATTCCTACTAAGTGGGAATCCAATAGCCTTAAAATAATCCATTGGGCATGGAGTTATCTATAATTCCTTTATATTCATTCTCCTGTGTGTGATTTGGTGTGATAATCCCACCTACCCTTAAAAGGAACTGAGATACCTTCCATAGGGAAAAATAAAGCAAATGATTACACCAAATAGCACTTAAATTAATGATATAAATAAGCTAATATAATTGTGCACAAACACTTGAAGGAAATGAAACTATTCTAAACAACATGTGAATTTAGCACTTAAATAATATTAAAAATTCTAAACTATTAACTATAAGGGTGATCATGATCATTAGAGATAGTGCTTGAGGTGAATCCCATTGACTAAGATGGGTACCACTTTTCTATTTAGATTTTCAAACTTGTATGCATTAGCTTAATTTCAACTAACTATGGCATATAGGCCACTCCGTATAGAATTAAAATTTATATGATTTTTGGCCTTTGATATATTTACATCCCATTTGAGTACCACATCTCCTTCACTGAAGGTTCTACCAATAAATCTTCTATCAAATTTTATCTTGGTTTATGCCTATTGAAGCTCCATAGTGCACATGGCTTATACCCTAAGTTATTTGAGCTTTGTTATCTTAGATAAACTTACTATAATGGGGTCAATTTCATGAAATTATAATTGATGAGTTAGCTCTAGTGAGGGAAATTCTAGATATGTGGGAAACATTGCTTCTCTTCTATAGACCAACATAAGGGTGAATTCTCTAACACCCTTTTTGGAATTATTCATTCTATCTAGAGGGTTGTCATGATTTTGGTATGCCAAGATCACTAACTTTATTCCATTGTTCACTTGATGATGTGAACCAATTTATTGTTAGTTTATTTGGATAAACCATTACTTTGGGGGTAATCAATTAAGGAGGTGCTTATATGGATGTTATGTCTAACCACCCATTCGCTAATCTTGGCTCCAAGGAAATCTAGTGCATTAGCTAAGATAATAGTGGTCAGGGCACCAAATATTATGATGATGCTTTCATAGAAGTTTAGAATGGAGACCTAATTAGCTTCTTTGAGTGTTATTTCCTCTATCCACCTTGTGAATTAGTCAATTTCCATGAGGATCCATTTGTGTCTAGTGTTTGACAATAGATTTATCATGCCGATGAAGTCCAAGACCCACTATGTAAAAGGTTGATCATTTTGTATTGGGCACAAGGGTAAGGATGTTAATTTTCACTTGCATACAAAGAAGGCACACTTATTATAGCCTTGTACCCATGTGTGTGCATATTTGATTAGATTTTTCCAATAATAGATAGATCGTATGATTTTCACCATAGTGGTTTTAGGTTAATAATGGCCTCTTGGCAATCCATCGTGGAACTCTTATAGGATCCTACTTAATTAATTTTACTCTATACATCACAAGCAGATTATATTGATGTTTGTTAGTGATTCATCACTAACAAACACATAAGGAATGTCTTGTAATATAAAGTGTTGGTTTTTGGATTTATTCAAGCCTTGCGAATATGTTTTAGTCTAAAAAATATCCTAATGCTCTCAGTCTAACTTGTTGGGGTGCCTTGGTCTTTTGGTTAGCTCTCATGTAGTATAAGAACAATGTAATCTTTATTATTAACATCCTTTACTAGTTGCTCATAGAGTCCTTTGCCTTTTATCAATTTGATTATTTGGATGTCTATGTCATATTCCATCACCTTTGTCACCCAACCAACTCTTTTCTTGCCTATGTCCTTGTTGATTAAGAACTCCTTTATACTTGAGTGTAAGACCATGATCTAGATCTTGTTGTTGGAGAGTATATGCTTGAATTTCTTGAGCACTCTTATTATCATGAGGATATGCTTCTCTAAAAATCTTTAGCATATCTCATAATCCTTGAGCACATGGATAAATAAGGTAATAGGTTTCTCCATTTGATCTTGTTTTGATACACAAGAATAGCTGAGATGCCTTCAACTTCACCAAATGCATAAAGGATGAAATCTTTACCATAATTTAGGTTTATCAATGTAGGAGCTTCTATGATGGCATGCTTAATAGCTTCAAAACTGATTTGAACTTATTGTCTCCATCTAAATTCATTTATATTCTTGAGAATTATTTTGAGGGGCTTGTCCAAAGTTACAAAACTCAGCACAAACCTTCTAAAAAAGTTTATTTCCCCAAAAATCTTTAGAGACCCTTCTTATGACTTGAGAGAGGGAGAAATAGAATGTCCTAAAATCATTTAAGATCACTTATGATTCCTTCTTTAGAGATTATATGTCCTAAAATATTTCCTTCATGCATTTTTAATACACACTCAATTTAAGAGAGATCCCAAACTCTCAACATTTTTTAAAGATTTGCTCTAGGTGATCCAAATGATCTATTGTGTGCTTTAAGAAAATAGTTATGTCATCAAGGTAAAATAATATGATGTTATTGAGTATTTAATTGAATTCCATATTTATGTCCCTCTATAAGGTATCCCTTGAATTTTTAAAACCAAAGGGCATCCTTTGGTATGTGAAGGTACCCCACTTAGTGGTAAATGTAGTTTTGAACTGATCAAACTCTTGCATAAGCACCTAGTTATAGCTTGAATAATCATATAGTAGAGAAAACATTTCTACATTTGTGACTATTTGTATATTTTTTCCATTGGTAGAAGGGGGTAGTGGTCTTTATGGGAGGCTTTGTTTAGGTCCTTTCAGTTTATACACAAGCAAATATCTCTATTCTTCTTTCACACTAGGACCAGATTGGCCACCCATGATGAGTATTTAATTGGAAATATTTGTTGGAAATATTGTCATTGATGTCAAATGTCTAGCATTATTGGTGATAAAGGCCCCATTGCATTTAACGATGTTTGTAATAAATATATCTTGGCTAATGTGTGTTAATATATATTTAATGTTAATGAATATATTTTTGGTTGCATATGAGACAAAAGAAGGACCCATGGAGATGTCAAAGAGCCACGGGGTAAATACAAAAGAAAGATGGGATGCATTTTCCCATGAAGAGTCATCTTGGGGAATTCCAAGAGTCACCAAGTGAAGATAAAAGAGGAGGTTGCAATTTCTCATGAAGGGACACTTTGAGGAATACAAAAATTCACCAAGATAAGGACAAAAGAGGGAAGGAAAGTTTTTCTCATGAAGGGTCTCCACATGACTTTTCAAAGGAAAGGATATGAAGGGTCATACAATTTTGGCACCATTTTCCATGAGGATTAAAGGTAACAAAGGGGGAAGGCCAAAGGTCATTTGGAAAGCTATAAATAAAGGCTTGATAAGCCATTTGTAATAAGAGTGAGAGAGGTTGATTTGATATTGTAATATCTAGCTTAGAAGAGCATTTGAGAGAGAAGAATATGATTTGTATTTGTTATATCTAGCTTAGAAGAGCAAAGGTGTGAGAGAGGAAAGATATGCTATAATGAACTATCATTTGTTGAGATATCAACATTGAGAGATAGTTGTGTGGTATACACAAAGGGGTTGGAACTGATATGGGTTGGTGCTCCTATGGGTTGGTGATCACAAATTGTTGTTGGGTTGGTGCTTGGCAAAGGGTCTGGTGCTCCTATGGGTTAGAGCTCATGAATAGTTGTTGGGTTGGTGCTTAGCAAATGGGTTGGTGCTCCTATGGGTTGGTGCTCATGAATAGTTGTTGGGCTGGTGCTCAACAAAGGGGTTGGTGCTCCTGCAAGTTGGTGCTTGTGAATATTATTTTGGTTGGTGCTCATTCATATACTTGAGATTGTTCTCCATGGTTTTTCCCACATTAGGTTTCCATGTTATATTTGGTGTCTCTCTCTATCTTGTGTGGTGTTCATTGTTTGAGTTTTATTTCATATCTTGAATGTTTGATTAAGTGGAATTTTGTTAAGGGAAAGTTTTATAAGATATATAATATACTAATTCACCCCCCTCCTCTCAGTATATCCCATGCTTAATAATTGGTATTAGAGCAGGTTCCTTTTTGAAAAAAATTTATAGCTTGAAGGTAGATTAGGAAAGCACAAGATGGCCAAGCAGCTAAAGAAGGAGAATCAAGAGTTGAAATCTATGGTACTGGTGTGTATCTTGGATTCTAAGTTGGCTATAGAAGTAAAAGAAAATAAGATGTTTATTCAAGATCTTAGGAATCAGTTAGAGGTTGAAAATTCAAGTTTGATATCAAGAGAAGAAGAGTGTAATCAGTTGAAGGTTGAGTTAGGTTCTTTAAAGGATAATCATGAGAAGCTTATAATCAAGGTTTAGAACGATCATGAAATATTAGTCCAAGGAAAGAAGGATGCAAGTTTTGAAGGAAAATTAAAGAAGCCAATCAGGCAGCCCAATGCTTTCAAGTTTTCAATTTTTTTTCATGGTCGTTGCTTTGTTTGTCATCATGTTGGTCATAGGGAAAGAGACTATATGAGGAGAAGCAATCAGTCAAAGTGAGATCTCAGTCACATTCAAGAAAAAGGTATGAGAAATATTGTTTGCTTTTGTTATCATAAGGTTGGCCATATTGCTAAATTATGTCAAAATAAAGTAAAGAGATATTCAAGGTATGTCAAAGGATATAGAGCCCCTAAAAGATATGAGAAGAGTCAAATTTAGGTTTGGAGACCTAAAATAGTAAAGGTTTATTAGGTTGAATTTAAGAGTGAGACTGAATTACTTGCTATAGTAGAAAAAGAATTAGATAAGAAGTATTGTGAAGAATCTCTTGTTACATATGAGCATGAGCTTTGTCATGATAAGATAGTTACAAAAGTTGAGAAGATGAAAAACATCATAAATGTTGAGGTTAGTAAGTCAAAAAGGTTAGACATGCTTAAACAGATTCTAAAAGAAAAACACAAGAAGATCAAGGAAGAAATAGAGGAGATGTGGGAATCTCCTAAGATTTGTTTCTAGGATCCTTTTGTGTGGGGTGTCTCTTTTAGGCTTCAAGGAGACACTTTTAATAAAAATTTAAGCATGGTGTATGCTATTGGGTCTTGGCTATATTGCATGATAAGAAGGTGAGTTGGCAGATTAATTTGTATATCTTTTGAGGGAATAGATTTTTGAAGAAAATTTTGCATCAGTATTATGGTTTGAGGCTATGCAATGTTTAAAAGTTTTAAGGTGTCTCAAATATATATGATCATAATAAATTAGAATGTTGAAAAAGAGATAACAATTTCAAAAATAAAGAGAAGGATACTCATGCAGATTTAATGAAGAAGGATTAGAGTTTCAAAGCTCCATTCATCAAGAAGAAGGTTCAAACATGTTCATGGCAGAAGAAACAACCTGAAGATTCTATGATGGTTTAGACAGCTTTGCATGTAAGAAATAAAGATTAGCCATGGTTCGTTGATAGAGGATGTTTGAGGCATATGACAGAAGATAAGAGTAAAGAAGATCAATGGTGGCATAGTGAAATTCAAAGATACAACCACTACTAGGATAGCTGGAAAAGGTACTAGTAGAACCAAGGCTAAGAATGTTTTGTAAGCATAATCTATAGAGTGTAATTCAAATATGTGTTTAGGGATACACATTAAAGTTATATGCAAAAGGTTGTGAGATTAGAAGAAAATATTCAAATGAGTTGATTGTAGATTCTCAAAGGATAGATAATGATTTATCAGATATCATCTCAAAGGCATGATCAAAGGATACATTCAAAGATCTACAACAAGAGTTGGGAGTAATTTCTATTACTTCTTGCCATTGGTGTTTAGCATTAGTTAAAGGGGAGCTAAGTGTTATCTCTAGGTAGGCCCTTTGCCATTGATGTCAAAGGGGGAGAATAACAAGTATAAGTACAGGTGCAAAAATAGGTACACGAAATAGGTATAGGTTTCTATAGTAAGGGGGAGTTACTATATGTTTTTAGATGATAGGATATGCAGGTGATAGGATATGGCAGTTTTAGGATTGAGGTTACCATCAATGACAAAGGTGGGATTGTTAGAAATATTGTCATTGAAGTCAAAGGTCTAGCATTATTAGTGATAAAGGCCCCATTGAATTTAATGATGTTTGTAATAAATATATCTTGGCTAATGTGTGTTAATATTTATTTAATATTAACGAATATATTTTTGGTTGCATATGAGACAAAAGAAGTGCCCATGGAGAAGTCAAAGAGCCACGGGGTAAAGACAAAAGAAGGATGGAATGCATTTTCCCATGAAAATTCATCTTGGGGAATTCCAAGAGTCACCAAGTGAAGACAAAAGAGGAAGGGCACAATTTCTCATGAAGGGATACTTTGAGGAATATAAAAAGTCGCCAAGATAAGGACAAAAGAGGGAAGGACATTTTTTCTCATGAAGGGTCACCACATGAATTTTGAAAGGCAAGGATATGGAGGGTCATACAATTTTGGCACTATTTTCCATGAAGATTGAAGGGTCACAAAGGGGGAAGGCCAAAGGTCATTTGGAAAGCTATAAATAAAGGATTGAGAAGCCATTTGTAATAAGAGTGAGAGAGGTTGATTTGATATTGTAATATCTAGCTTAGAAGAGCATTTGAGAGAGAAGAATATGATTTGTATTTTTTATATCTAGCGCAGAAGAGCAAAGGTGAGAGAGAGGAAAGAGATGTTGTAATGAACTATCATTTGTTGAGATAGCAACATTGAGAGATAGTTGTGTGGTATACACAAAGGGGTTGGTGCTCCTGTGGGTTGGTGCTCATGAATAGATGCTAGGTTGGTGCCTGGAAAAGGGGTTGGTGCTCTTATGTGTTGGTGCTCACGAATTGTTGTTGGGTTGGTGCTCAAAAAAGGGGTTGGTGCTCTTATAGGTTGGTGCTTATGAATAGTTGTTGTGTTGGTGCTCAGCAAAGGGGTTGGTGCTCCTGTTGGTTGGTGCTCATGAATATTTATTGGGTTGGTGCTCAACAAAAGGTTTGGTGCTCCTATAATTTAGTGCTTGTGAATATTATTTGGGTTGGTGCTCATTCATATACTTGAGATTTTTCTCTATGGTTTTTCCCACATTGGGTTTCCCCGTTATATCTGGTGTCTCTCTCTATCTTGTGTGGTGTTTATTGTTTGAGTTTTATTGCATATCTTGAATGTTTGATTAAGTGGAATTTGGTTAAGGGAAATTTTTATAAGATATATGATATACTGATTCAACCCCCCTCTCAATATATCCTATGCTTAACAATATTATGTTGGAATCAATGAAATGTGAGAGTTCCTTACTCATTAAGGGCTCAATATTCAAATTAATTAGCCTCTACTTTTACTTGACCAACCTAGTATTAGGGTCAAGCTTAATCATATACTAGGTTAAACCTAGATCAAAGCCTCTAAGGTCTTTATAGCTCCATGATAAGATATCATCATAACTTTTGCTTAGATTAATGAATTATTTGACTTTAGATATGGATCATACTTTACCAGATTTCTAGAGCTTGCCATTATATATGGCCATTGTTTCAAATAATTCTTCCTTCATTGTCATATTTGTCCTCTCACCTTTTAGCTAGTTGTTAGAATTGAATATGCTTTCCAACATGACCAACCCCCTAGGAAGCTTGTTCCCCTTTAGTTGAATGTTATGATCTTAATATTGATCTTGCATTTGAGGTTGATTATTGGTGTAGAACTCAACTTATTCTTATAGTAAGTTGAGAATTTATTCATTGCTCTCAAACACTTGATAATTTCTTGTGTTGTCTAGGATTTTTAGTCTGACTACAAGTCTTATAATCTATTTAAAATTACTCTTTATACTATGTGAGAGGTCATAGTACACACCCATGGTTTTGATCTTATTATCATCATCATTTTGTGCCCTTGATATGGAAAAAATATTTAAAGTATCAAACCCTTTGATTATATCCCATTCCCTATTTTTATAAGCTCTTATCCAATTGTTTATGGACATGTTCCATGCTTTGGCCTAGTTTACCACTATCTTGTTATGCCTAAAATATTTTATCACCTTGATTCCTTTATTATATTCTAATTGGAGACCCTAGATTAATTCCTTGTACTTGATAAGATCATTTATGTAGCCAAATTGTAATCTAAATGCATGGAAATATTTATCCTCTTTAGGGGAGACCATTACAACATCAATTCCTATGCCATTTTTTCCTTGAGATACATCAAAGTATAACTAACATTTACCTTTGAGGTCTAGTCCTCTTCAAGTTTAGGAAACAAGGTGTCCTCGTAAAAAATGTAACATGTGCTTAGTCTTATTTCTCCTACATTACCATATGGATCGCACTCATAATACTTGTGCACCCATTCATGAAGTAAGTCATCTAGGACCTCTTAAATGGGTGTGGTGGTCTCGTGAAGAATTAAAATCATCAAGGTGAATTTTACATCAAATTAGCTAGGAGTGTATGGCTCTATGTGGTTCTTTGAAATAAGTTTAACCTTGATGGTCATCTTGGTCCCATATCTGGTTCTGAGTAGCATGTGCAACCAATCCAAGGATAGCCCACCTTCATAGTAAAATCTCAAGAGAGGCTTATAAAAAATAAAGGAGTTAAGTTAATGACTATGATATCCTATGTAATGGAAAGCCTTAGACATGCATGTGAAAGGAGACTCATATCCTTTATAATTCTCACTTTTTCACCACTATCCCATGTAATTAGATGACCCCTTTTGAGATGGGATAGTATATTATGCCTAGCATGTATGAAATTTTCTTTGACATGACTAAGCTACTCACACCTGAATCTACCATGCAAATATGTATGAGATGCTCATTAATAATTAGATAAATGTAGAATGGGTATGGCTTGGAATTTCTACATACTTCTTCCTTAGGTTGGCATGGACTTGTGTGAAAAGTAGGCACAATCTACAATAGCTCATGAGATTGTAATATTATTAGGGCATCATGCATCAAATTTATTTGGGAAGGAAATAACATTTCATATGGAAACATTAAGTCCATAATTTTTCATATGCTCAACTATGTTATAGGGGATTTGAGTCCCTTTAATCTATGCATTTATAATTGTATTCTCTTCTCAAGTTTGTGTACTAGTCTAGGGCTAGATTTATTTTTTTGAAACTTTTTATATGTACAATAAAGGTTACATAGGTGCTTTGACTTGGATATTGACTTACTGAACCTAGGGTACAAAATTTGAAGGCATTGGAGAAGAAGGTTCCTCTAGCATTGCTCTCTTTCTAATATTATGTTAAAAAAAATTGGGTCACTTCTTACACTTGGTAATTCATTATTACTCACATAATTAAAGACACCTTCCTACCAATTTAAGAGGGTGAATATATATTTCTCTTGTATTTATTCTTGTAGTTCATCCCTTGGTTGATATAAAATATATGGAAGCTCCTAAGGAGGTGGTACATTCTAGATTTTAGGTGCCTCATTTTTTGATCCATTCACATACATGACTTGATAATGTGGTTGATCACTCAGATAACACCATTCATAGTCCTATGCCATGTTATTCTACATAGATACAAGAGCTCTATAATTTATCACAATGTTAGGTCAATATATTATACATGAGTTGATTTTGAGTCTATGTATCATGTTGGTAGGGAGGCCTACTCAATTAATATTGATAGTTGAAAGGTTTGTAAGGCCTAGAATGATAAAATTTATACCTTTTGAGTGACACTGACTCATTTTAAAATGTCTTTAATAAATGCTTGACTTTGTGTAGTTTACTCAAGGGCATAGAAGCTTATGGAACTAGCAGTCTAATAGTATTAGCAATTAGGGATAGAATTGGAATAAGAGGTGTGTCAAAAAAAAATGTGTATGGGGCTCAATATATATAGATATATGGGGTTTAGTCATAATTATTCCAATTTTAATAAAGTGGTTTTTTCATGCACAATGACCACATATGCATATGGTAATACTGTACCACCCATAGATTGATCATTATGGCCACATCGTTATTCAATACTCTCAATAAGTATTAAAATGTAGTGTTAGGATTATGCCTTAACAAGAATGGGACTCAGTCACAAGTATTTTGGAATATAAATCTGAATTTGACCATCTACTCATTTGGAGACATTTTTATGGTCATGAGTTATTCCATCAAGGACAAGTGGTCACTCTTTTCTTCAAACTACCTGTATAGTACTGCACCCAATTCATCCAAATTATGAATATAACAAGGCAAAAATATACAATACCATTTAATTGATTTCCCTTTCAAATAAGAGTTACGGAGTCACACTAAAACATCATCTTCAGTCACATTATGGATAGAGAAAATATTTTTTATATCATGCATGTTCTCTACAAGCATAGTTGAATTTTCTCCAGTAAAGTAAGGGATGTTCTTAATAGTAGCTGTGAGAATATCATCATATAGGGTAATTATCAATGGGTTTCCTCCATTAAAAGTAATAAATGGTTGATTTATTTGTATATCCATGAATGGAATAAGGAATAATCTTCTTTTGTGTAGAGGTGTAGACTGAGCTCTAAGAAAAGATTGTCTTGCATCGCTTGCCATATTCATAAGAGATAAAGATACTCTAAACCTTATATAAAATATAGGGATCTTAAAGAAATTAAAATCAATGCCCTTTGAATATAATCCCATCTATCTTAGTATATAGATAAAAGGTAATTATGAACCAAGAATGATTAAAGGTACCAAGTGATCTATAAAGTGTCTTCAACACTTGAATCACTAGAAGTAGCATCAATCTCTCTATACATGTTTTAAACTTAGTACCACTAGGAATGCTCTAGACTATTATCACTTAAAACATGCACCTACAAGTGAATATCTTTCATGCTTGATTGCATATGGCACTTACGCACCTCTTACTTTACACCTACATTTTAGAGAGTAACTTGGTGTATCATTATAATAATGGGGTCATCCCCCAATGTGTTGGACTCTTTCACTCCTTAGAATTAACCTATAGAGTATTCTTTCTTCATTTTATTCTAAATGCACCTAGTTTTGGACCAATGTGTATACCTACAAAGATTAGAATGAAATCTATAGCTAGTACTAAACCTAAACATGACAATAAGAAAAGGGAGAGAAAAGGTAAGATATTTTTGGAATGTAAAATTTGATGTACCAATAGTAGAGTTAACACCTTGCCTACTTAATGACATAATAAGATTAATAGACTAGATACATAAACTTCAAACTGGATGCAACACATAAGTGTTTTGTACAGAGGTAAGGTAACATAGTGCAACACTAAGAGGGATGACAAATGGTCCACATATAATGCCCATGTAGATCCATGTATATATATAATATTACCTATAATGACTTCCAATTATACATATAGGTGTGAAGGGAAGATAGTAATGATAAAAATGAACATTCACAAATAAAGATCAACAACCAATAATACACGTAGAATATAGAGAATGAAGAAAGTAAATTAGTTCTTATTAATCACAGGGTCTAATGTAATATTATAAAATTTAATAGGAAAAGATTTTTTATACCAAAAAAAGGCTATTTGAGGGAAAATTTTGGTATCATTATAGTTTTAAAAATATTTTGATCCTTTTTTAATAAAAAAGGGTTTATATAGCATTGGGTAAGGCCATATGTGATCAATTCACCATCAGAGGTGGTAGGTAATAACTTGAATTCATAAATGGTGTCCAAATATCATGTTTAGTTTAAGAGCATTAATATATTTGAAATAAATACTATAATCCATGCTTATCTAACCTAGATTTGATAATTTGATTATTGAAGTAGCTGGAATGTCAGTCATGGATTCATGTGTTTATCTAAAAATAAAGGGAATTAGGCTAGCCAAGGGTGGCATGTGATCATATTATAACACTCTAATAGTTCCCATACATTTTATTGTATTTTTATTTGATCCCCTTGATTCCAATCAGGTTTAACTACCATCCCCATTTATGGCATCCACCTACCAACCCTCTTAGACTAGCCTATTGATGTGGGATTATGTAGGTGTATCTTTGGGTTTTACCTCATCATCATGAATAGGAGGTGTATTTTATTGCATACATCCCATTTTTGGTATCATATACACATTATTCCATGTACATTCACTTGTTTATAGAGTCTTATGTGTAGCTACGCATAGATAACTAAGTATATTTTACACAAAGGATGTGCACTGGATATTACACAGAGAGTTATCTACATAGTGAATCTATAAATTAATGAGGGGAACTAAAGGTTATTTTATATGGGAATACACAAGGCCCAAAACAAATTTATGCCTAAACTCTTCTAGTGGTCTTCATAGTCTACACCTTCAATTAAAACTTGTGTTGGTTTGCAAAGAAAACACTACGTAAGTCTAGACCATAGTCTACATTTTATAAGGTCATAGATGTGAAACTTATATTATTTATCATGGGATTCCATCATTTGAGTGTGAGGATGTTTTTTAATTAGAGTGTGAAATAAGATTGAATATATTGAGTAGGTTCATGATCTAGAACCACTTCCTATGCAAATATTTATTTAAATACTTGAAGTCATGGAACCCCCATACTCTAACTCACATGTCATGTTGATGTGATAAAGAATTTTTTCATGGAGCACACATTGGAAACTACATATAGGCATGGATCAATACTTTTTTAATGTGCATATATGATTTAACTATTAAGTATAGGCATAGATGAGAAGCATTTGCATGTAGACATGATTTTAGATAAATTGACACTAGGCAAGCATGTGATATCTTATGTGGTCCTTATGAGTTTAGTTCTTGCTAAAGGGGTGACTTGTAAATTCAAAAGGTATCTCCCCACTCAAAACCTAGTGCAAGGAATTTTTGGTGCTGTGTATAACTATAATATATATCATTGTAATGTTTGTGATGTTCTATATGTGTATAATAGGACTTTGAGGTCATTAAGTAGTAATACAAGGACTATGGGTTAATGAAACCCATAATTGTGTGTTATGTGGTTTATTTGGAATAAAAGTAGTATAAATGTGTTTAAGTTCTTTAGATGTTTGAATATGGTGTGTAATAAAAGATGAGGAATCTATGGAATCTACTGTATTTCTTTGATATAATGGTCTCTCAAGTATTATCCACCTATTAAAGGGGATCACCTATTACATACCCTTTTCTATTGGATTAACCTTAGTAGGTTTAACAGTTATCTACATAGGTATAATTTATTCTTATCTAAGAAGATGCTCATATAGGATTAGACAAATTGTAAATACCCAATTGGAATGAATGTACTTAACACACCCATACATTGTAAAAGTTATTACTCAAAGTGTATGGATCCAAGGTATTCCCAATAACATATCAAATATTCCTATGGAAGGTATAACTAAAAATGTAGTAACCACATGTGTGGAACTGACCTATAAAGGTAAGTCAATCTCACCAAAAAAAATTTAGGAGGTCCAATTGAATTCTTTAATTAATCTAGTAGATGGATGCAAATCAAGATGAGTATAACCTAGATGCATAAGTAATGTCATAATGCAAACAATTTCTCTTTCACCATTATAAATCATAACATTGTGTATAGGTTGGTGGTTAAGAAATTCTTGAATGAATAAAGAATGGAGATCAGATTCATCATCTCTAATCTCAATGTCATTAAAATTAATAGGTTTCTAAACTAAGGAGGTATGTGTCATGTATAAGTATAAATAATCCCATATAATGGGTAACCATAATGTGGTGGAGGAGGATGTGCATTACATGCCATTTGTACTTTTGGTTCCTTCTTAGAATGGTCTTGCAAAGGATTGTTAAATATTTTCTATTTCTAGTGATCACTAGGTTGTGAACTTCATTCATTAAGAGGATCATCAAATGTAATATTTTAGTCATCAGTAAGGTCTTGGATCTTATGATTCAAGGTAAAACACTTGTTCGTATAATGTCTTATTCCCTAGTGATAATCACAATAAGCATTCACATCATATATTTTGGGTAGAGGTATATTTATTTTAATTTCTATATGATGAAGGAGAGATATAAGATGCCACGCTATTATCTATGGGATTAATGAGGTGGGAGACTTAGGTAATAATTTAAATTATATCTTTAGTGTATTATATTTAAAATTTTGATTAGGTTGCTATGAAATTATGTTAACCATGGTGGTTGCTCCCTTTTTAGGCTTCAAAGGTTTTACCTTATAACTTGGTTTGATTATAAACTGGGTGCTAGATGTAGATGTAGCTAGTGTGTTTGCTTCATAATTTAGTTTATTCAATTAAATAAGTTTCATTTCATGGTCCCATACAACATGGTAGAAGTTATCAAAATATTTAAACTTCTTTAAAATAATGGACTAGTGTAAATGACCAAGGAAACTTTTCTTGAATATGTCTTGTAACTCCTTATCTTCCATAAGATTAGTCATTTTATCCAACATTGTCTTATACCTCAAGACATATTCATTAATAGGTTAATTTGTTTCTTGTTTGATTTTGGCAACTTGAACATAAGAAACATTTTCATAAATATTAATGGGAAAATGTGCTAAAAATTGATCTGCAAGAGGTTTGAATGCTTTCATAGATTGGAGAGGTAAATCATAAAACCACCTAAAAGCATAGTCCTTGAGGCTTCTTGGGAATAATTTGGGCAAAATTTTATCATTGTAGGCATATTCAAGGAATACCACATAAAATGATCAAAGATGTTGTTAAGGATCACCCTTTTCATCACAAAATGTGAATTAGGTATAACAAAACTAGTTAAAAAAGGGTGCAAAGATATCTCAAGTGCAAGCGGGTTATGTAATGCATATTGGGAATTAATAGCATAAAGAGAATTTAAAGGATTTTGGTCAATGTTTGTAATATTTTCTTCCAAGGTATTTACAAATTAAAGGAGTATTTGAATTGTGGACCCTTTAAGATTTAGATTTATAAGTTGAATAGTCACCATAGGGGATGTAATCATAATTTGAATAGGCATTGAAATTAGTATCTGAATTGAAACATTTATTATCCCCATGGTAGATGTAGTAATAGTAGTTTCACAAAATAAATTTTAAAATATATATCCCATTCCCCCAATATAAGTATTAGGTTGAAAATTTTTTATGGAAGGGTTTTTGGTATTGGGGATGACCAATAGTTACAATAATATGATCAATCAACGGACTTGTTTAGTCATATATGATTTTTACATACTTGATTTCTAAAATGGTTTTTTGGACTTCATCAATATATTGAGTTTTTATGAATACCCTCACAAAAAAATCCAATTGATTAGTTTCTTGTGATTTATTTTCTCATATTCATTAGTTTCATTAGACTCATAGTTTTCATTATTCTAATATTCTTCTATTATAACCTCATTAGTATGTTTTTCATTATCAATATCGGTATCATAATGATCCATAGGATTAGGTCCCTCATTTTTTTGGACATCTTAGGTGGTGGGAGGGGAAGCCCAATGTGTTTAATAGGCACACCTCCCAATCTAGGGTTATTCCTAGGTTGCATGCAAAATAATATAAGCAAGAAATGAAAAAGTATAGCAATCTAAAATCCTAGCTGACTAAAAACCTTAAGAATACAAAATGTTTTAATTTATACAAATTAATTTCACCAAATGTTTAACCATAAAAATCTAAATTGGGGTTATTTAGTTTTAAAGTGGGTAGAGATATCCTAAGGTACAAGGGTGATAAAACAATCTATATAGCAGGTTAATTAGATGCTAAACTTAGATATAACATATACTAAATTAATTAAAATAAGATAGGATAAAAATAATAAATATAGATATGATAGATATGGAAATGATAAATAAATAATGTACTTAGTTGGTTTTGATGCTAATACAATTCTAGATCTAGAATAGGTAGGAAGTAGACTAGAAGAGGACTTTAGAATAGTCATCAAATTCTAGATTGAGTGCCTCTAGAGACACACACTAACATTAGACTTGGATGGTTGTGTTGATGTTACTATATAAACCTAACACAAATATCCTATATGAAATACCTACTGAAAAAAGATGAAACCACTTGGATGCTTCTAGGTTTGTCTTTGCCTTCACTTTGGTGCATATAGATCTGGGTCATGCATTATTACTCTTCATGAAATTTTAAAACCCTAATTATTCATCTTCATAGTGACATTGTTAAAATGGGTTAGTGAGCACACAATTTTAAGCTTACCCAAAAGACCCCTTTTTCAATGAGCATTTCCTACATATTTAACACTTTGAAGACGGCCTTGCACTGCTGTAGTTGTCCCCTATATGTTGGCTTGTTTGTTAATCATGAAATATGTGGAAATCATGTATAACCATGAGCTATATTGTAACTTAGAAAATCAAGCTCTTATGGTACTGCTTCAGTACTTTAGACCTATGTATGTGTTATTCTTATGACTGGTATGAAAATAAAATAAAAGAGGGTAGTTTTGATTTATCAAGTGCTTGATTGAATGCTTTGATAATTTGCCTTAGGTATGTGCTAGGTGAGTAATGAATAAGAATTGATATTGTATTTATATCAATATATTTAGAGGTACAATTCACATTAAATAACTTAGCAAGACCATTAGGATATGTTTCATTTGTAAATAGATGAATTTAGGGCATTGGACACTTATGTTAGAGTAGGACACCTACATTGACACAGGTGTATGTTTGAGATTCTAATGTCCAAAGAGCAAGAAATTAGGTACAAACTTAGAACTTGTAGATGTGGAATATAAGCAAATTTTTAGCATTTTTTGTAATATATAAGGTCTAAGT
>JARHVA010002566.1:912500-1082500 GCA_037957365.1 Torreya grandis | reverse complement strand
AGGTCCCTAGTTTCTTCTATCTCCATGAGCTCTATCATTGTTATATTCATGGGCTCATCCTCCATCAACTCAAGATGATGGGCTAATTTGAATGCAAGTAGCTCAATAAAAATGGTCAACTTGGCTTCCCTTCCATACATAAAGACATGTGGATAATTTCCAATGGTATCTTTAGGAGTCACTCTATCAACCCATAAGGCAGTCCTTATCCTAGTGTACCATGTTCTCTAATTCTCTTCCATGGTCCTCCTGATGATTATTAGTACATTTTTATTTATAGACTCTACTAGTATATTTCCTTGAGGATAGTAGTTGAAAGAGGTATTTAGGTAAATACTTATTTTAATATCCCATTCACTTGTTTTCATACCAAGTAATACAATGCATTATCTGAGATTATAGTGGTTGGGATGCCAAACGTGGTCACAATGCTATCATAGAAGTCCAAAACTACACCCTCATTAGCTTCCTTCAAAGAAATGTCTTGAAGCCATCTAGTGAAGTAGTCAATTATAATAATCACCCACTTATTCCCTGTACTTTATGGTGGATTGATCTTCCTTATGAAGTCTAACCCCCATTACATGAAGGGTTGTTCCACCTGAATTAGATTGAGTGGAAGGGTTATTAATTTTTACTTTCCTATAAAGAGAGCAAACTTCTATCATTTTATAACCCATGCATGATCATCCTTGAAAATATTGGGCCAATAATAACCAGCCCTCACTACCTTTGTTATTATGATTCTAGGTGCAAAATGGCCTCCTATCCATCATGAAACTGCTCTAAGAGCCTTGCCACTTGGTCATCATCTATGCACCTAAGGAGTACTCCATTAAGGTCCCTTACAAAAATAGCTCCATAAACCAATACATAAGGTATGGATTGAAGCCTAAAATACAATCTTTTGGCTTTATCCAAACCTTATGGGTAGTCTCCTATTATCAAGAAGTGAGTCATGTCTTAAAGCCAGCTCTTTTGAAGTCGAGGTACACTTGCTTTTGAGTTATCTTGGGTCACCAAAATAACTTCCTTATCCTCTTGGAGATCATTCACCATGTGCTCACATAAGCCCTTATCTCTAACCATCTCAGCGACCTTGATATCCATATCATATTCCATGACTTTGGTGATCTAACCTGTTATTTTCTCATTTAAGTCCTTATTAAGGAGGAAGTCCCTAACTTCAAGAAGAGACACGAAAATATGGATCATATTATTAGAGATTATTAGTCTAAACTTCTTGAGACTCCTCAAGGATACAAGAACTTATTTTTTAATAAATGTATACCTCACCTCATATCTTTCCATCCCTTGACAAAAAAAGGCAATTAGTTGCTCCATTCTTTCACCATTCTTATGCATCAACATAGCTGATATGTTGTTAACATTGGTGAAGGTGTACAATATGAAGTCATTGGAGAAGTCAAGATTTATGAGTGAGGGTACCTAGGTAATGGATTAATTGATAGCCTCAAAATTTTCCTTGCCTTCATCTAACTAAGAAAACACTTAGCTCTTCTTTAGCATCGTGGTGGGTTTGACCAAATTTTTAAAAATAGGTATAAAGATTCTCACAAATTTGATCTTCCCAAGGAAGCTCTAGATCCCCTTCTTATGATTTGGTAAGGATAAGGCTAATATAGCAATAATTTTGTTAGGGTTAATGCATAGTCCCTATTTTCAAATAATATGACCTAGGAGTTTGCCTTCATATATGGAAAACAAACACTTCTTGGGATTTAGAGAGATATCATACTCTCTGCATCTTTGGAATATCAACCTCAGATGGTCCATGTGCTCATTAGTTTTCTTGGAGAAGACTATGATGTCATCCAAGTATATCAATACCATTTGATTTATTAACCCTTGGAAATCCATGGCCATTTCTCTTTGAAGGTTTCCCCAACATTAGAAAATCTAAAAGGCATCTTTTAGTAAGCAAATGTGCACCAATTGATGGTGAAGGTAGTCTTGTATTGATCTTCCTCTCTCACTAGAACTTAGTTATAACCTAAATACCCATCCAAGAGAGAGAAATGTTCTAAACCAACAACTATCTAAAGGAGTTACTCCATGGATAGTAGAGGATAATGATCCTTCAAAAAGACCCTATTCAAATCCTTGAAGTCTACACAAAGTTTGACCTCCCCATTCTTCTTCTAGACATGTACTAGATTAGATACCCATAAGGAGTGCTTGATTCCAAAGATGATATTGGATTCAATTAACTTGGTTAATTCCTTCTTCATGATCTCTTCAATCTTGGGTTTTATGGGCCTCTACTTTTGCTTGATAGGCTTGACATTATCTTCTAGCTCTATAGTGTGTTGGGCCAATTTATGATCAAATCCCCTTAGGTCACTATATTTATAATAAAATATGTCTACATACTCCTTATAAATCTATATAAAATCATGACTTTCAGCTTTAGTTCTTACCTTTCCAAGATTGAGGAGCTTATCTTCAAGGATAAGAATTCTATCATAGTTCTCTTCATTTGTTAACACCACTACTTTATCCTTCCTTGTATGTTATCCTTCATAAAAGAGAACTTATAGGGTGACTAGCCCTTTAGGAATCTTATTGGACCTTAATTGAACAATTTACTCCTCATACTGACATTATATCCTCTAACTTGGTGCACAACCAATTCACTATCCCCATATACTTTTAATTACTTAATCCGTCTCTTACCAGCCCATTGAAGACCATGGATGAGCCTTCATATTCTATTATATTGTAGGAGTAGTTGAATTGGAACCTATATGAAGATAAGTATTTATAATTTTAAGGGTATATTATCATAACACCTGCACCCACTCCATACTTACTCCTTGAGCCATCAAAAAACAATTTCCACAGACCAATGTGATCTTCTTGAGGCTTCATGAGGGATGACATGGACTAGATTTGTTCATGTAAATAGTAGACACCCAAGCCCCTTTCTTCAACACCTCGAAGGGATCAATAAACTAGCTATCATTCCATAGTACATCCAAGAACATGTTTGGTAACTCTTCTGGATGAGTGTTCAAATCCTACCCCATTTCAAATTCATCCTCATCAATAATGGTGCAATTGATGTTTATGTTATCTGGTCCATAAGGCTATATATAAAATTGTGCAATGGATTTAGTCTTGATTGATGCTTTGGCTCCATATCTTGTTCTAAATACCATGTGTGACCAATATTATACAATATAACCTCTATGTTTGTTTTGAACTCTCTATATAGGCATAGTGTAAAGCAAAGAAGCACATCAAGGATCAATACATCTTGAACCACTAAGACACTAGGATAAGTATGCAGGGCCGGGTTGAGGTCCCTAATTATGCCATATGATTTAGTATAAGAACCATATATTTATAACACTCCTTTGGATTTGAGATCATATTTTAGATCAAGTTGATTAGCTATGGACTTTAAAATTATTGAGTTACGAGCCCCACTATCCACTAAATAATTATGCACTATAGAGTTACCAATGATCACTAAAATATAAAAGGGAGGAGGTTTTATTACTTTACCTAATTTCCCTTCATTTGGTCCTTTGTCTACATTGGTAAGGATCACATTCTCCTTGCTTGGTGGCTTATCTAAAACATTGATCTTTGGCAGTCCTTCTTGAAGGATATCTACTTGACCAGGCATAAAGAGCATGTACAACATGACCACACTCGCATCAAACTTTTTCATTTTCTCCACAATGTTGATGGGTGAACCACCAACCTTAGGTTGTGCTTTAGGGGCCACAGCTATACCTTAAGCTTGTGATTTTTGAGGGACCAAGACATTTCCCTAATTTTGACCCCTTAAAACTATTAGGACCTTTATAATAGTAACACATGCAACTATCTTGGATATTGAAAGAGTAATGGTGAGGTTCCTTGCTTGGTTCCTAGTTACCATCCATGTTCCTTCTTTTGAATCCTATATTTTATGCCACTAGAATATAATCTTGGCTAGAACTAGCCTATTGGTTGAGTGCATAACACTCTTATTATTCATAGATCACCATTATAGCACCCAACTAGCTTGATCCTTGATCAAGGCTTTGACCTTATTGAGGCTCTTCTGGCTTGGTCATCATAGGTACCTCTATGTTTTGGGCAATAAGAGCTCGAATGTGCCCAATATTAGTATTTTTCTACAATAATTGAAAGCTTGGGTGAAATTAGTAAATGAGATAATGAATTGCCCAAAATATTGATTCCAAGGCATAGTACCCTTAGCTTCTTGTGCCGCATTATTTTTAACTGGGACTAAGGTTTTGGAAGTGCTTGTAAGATTAGGATTGTAGTTATTTTGCCTATTTTATCCCTTTTACCTTGTCCTTGGTTTTAACCTTGGCGTTGGCCTTGGTAGTTCCCTTTGTATGGTGGGATTTTTGCTCAAAAATCTTGTTGTCGAGGCTAATATGAACATTGATAAGGCCTATTGAAAGCCTACTACCTTTTAACATTTACTAGATTATTTCCCAAGGATTGAAACATGATCTTGAGCTCTTAAAAATTCTTTTGCTTTTAGGAATCACTAGATCCACTAGTGAAATCTTTCTCTTATTTTGGTGAAGTATTATAGTAATTATTGGCATAGGAGGAATGACATAAAGTGGAAGGATAATAATAGGTAGTGGTATGATCTTAAGAAACAAGGGCATTGGTTGTCTTGGTGTAATCTTGCTACATTTAACCAGACAATTTTCTTCTTCAATGGCTTCCTCACAATCATATGGAAGTATATTCCCTCATATAGATTGGATCATCACTACTATGTCACTATTTAAAGCCTTAAAATAGTAAAGGAAGGCAAAGATAGGGGTTAGTCTAAATAAAAATATAATTATGTCCCAATTTTTTTGGAACCTTGTGTTGAAGTCTTGCATGACTTCATGAGGATCTCTCTTAATGGCAAATAGTTGCTTTACAAGTGACAAATGATCACTTTTATACACAAACCTTTTGCACAAGGCATCACCTATTGGTCCCATGTTTGAATGGAATTAGCAACAAGGCTTCTATACCAATATAGGGACTTTCCTTTGAAATAAGTAACTAATAACCTAATAGTTATATTGTCCTTAGTGACATTATGGATATTGTAAAAATTAGCTATGTCCATGAGGTGCTCAAAAGGTGTTGTAGCTTGGTCTCTAGAAGGTGTTGTACTAGTTTAAATCACTAAGATAATGGTTAGAAAGGATTTAAGGGTTTCTAATAACGCTAAAATGGTGATACACCAAATTTAAATGGACACTCATATAATCTTGAACCCACACTTGATCAACATAAGACAACTATAGCTCACACAACCTCACAATTTTACTAATTAAAAAAATATTTGATATAAGAGGTTTAAATAGAACACTAATCCAGACTTGTAAATAAATTGAAAACACTTTTAAAGGGACAAGTAGAAAGATAATTGATTAGGAATATTTTCCTTCACAAGTTCATTGTACATAACCATACTAAGATCTAGCCAAAAGCAAGAGGTAAGCAAAGAGTTCATCCTATTACTTCAAAAGGTATTTTTTACAATATTTTGATAGGGTTTAACCATATCAAACAAGTACATTTTTGTAAGAGTCTCAATTCATATCCTTGTACCAAGAAAGAATGAAAAATTCTAAGTGTTGAGAACCCCTTCAATAGGGAAGAGAATAAGATATATAGAAGGGAGAGAGAGAGAAAGAATGTGGGAGCATGCCATTAGAGAGGGAACACACTGTCCTATATCATTAATTAAAACTTGGCCTACCACCTTTTACTCAAATGCTCCATCACCCTTTTGACCAATTAGGATATAGCGTATGGCTTACCAAGTGGAAAAGTCCCCATAGGCTTTAAGGATGCATTGAATGTTCTTAGATACAAGTAACAACCACTAAATCTTTTTATTTGATCTTTCATGCCATCTACCACTAAAGACAAAACTTTCATGCTCATGAATCTAATAAAATCATGGATTTATGTATTTTAGGTTGTTATTTATTAAAAATAAGTCCATGCTGAAGGATGAGAAGCCTATTCATAATCATAGATATCTACCCTTGATCAAATATAGAATAGATATTTTATATAGATGGAAAACCAATCTCTTTTATTAGTTTTCCTATAGCCACATATATCGATGTAGACCTATAGACTACATAGCTTTGCTCTTGATCTCTATTAGGCTTATAAGACATATTTTTTCCTCTAAATATCTATAGAAAATAAGAGCTCATTATATATAGGGATCCTTCTTTAAAGAATGGAAATATAGTTATAGAATGAACCTTGTATGCAACAAACCTTTAAACTAGAGATCTATATTTAGCTTTAATGGTTCCCCTTTATCATTGATTATCTTGACTATAGCAATGTGTCCCTTTAATGGCATTTACCTGATCTCTAATGGTGGAATGATGATTCCTACAAGACCAACTTACCCTAGTTCAATCCTAGTCACATGTTTAACCTCCCATTAAATGTCCCTTAGTCTTTTAAATTTGAACCTCACTCATTGAATTGCTTTATATGAGATGCTCATGAACCATTGATTTTCCTAGGAACCTAATGCATTTATGCCACTTGGTTTTATCTCACCTGTCCTTGAGATACATTGACCTTGTTGATATCGCTCATACTATTAGATCAAGATGTACAAAGTAAAATGAGTCCTTGATCTAGATCCACTGAATTTTTGATTTCAACTCATATCATTGGATCCAAATGTATGAATCAACATGAGATTTTGATCTACTGAGGCCCATTTTCTTGTCAGTTCCCATGCACCATCAGATCCTCTATATGATTGAATATCAATCATTGATCTTATTTTTTAATCCAAATGGGTATTCCATGGGGCTTAAAATTGATGTCTACATGCCCATATTTGATGTTTTAACAATTGTATTTGAATCCTGCATGACCATAATAGAGATATTTGAAAACCAATGATCATTTGTCATGACTTAAATTTGACATATATGTACTCATCAATTGGCATATGTGGAAACATCAATGATGTATGCATGTCCATCACTATTTAGACCCCAATAGATGATTAATGAGCTTAAACTTTGAAACTTATGAAAATTTCACTCTACTAGAATAATTCTCTAAGACAAACCATTCTATCAAAGCTTTTGTATCAGTCTTTTCCCTTTTTTGGAATCATTGTTGTGAAAATTTTGTTTGAAATAAATATGTACTTAGGGAAATTATCTTAGACAATTTTCCTAAAACATTTGGGTCTTCAAACTTTTGCTTGACCAATTTTCCTAAAACTTAAGTCCTCAAGATTTTAGCCATGGAACCTTTGCTCGACAAAACTCAACACTTAGCCAAAAAACTAAAAATAATTATATTAGAACCTTAGCCAAATAAAGTTGAATTTTTTTCCAAGTATAACTTAGCTTTTTATCCTATAAAATCCATTGGAAATTGAAAATTTACACTTTAAGTTAAAGTGTTTTAAAATCTTTACAGGCTTTATATGATCTTTTCTCCTACTATTGGATCCTTTATTTAACATGAACTCTGTTCAACTTCTTGATTCATACCAAGACACCTAGAATTTTTACTATAATATCAAGTTCTATATGTGGGCCAAAATTAGCCAGCATAACCCAAACCCAATTTATCCATTGTTTTCTAACCTAATGCATGTTATCTAACCCATTTTGGTGCTCATTTGCTTATAGATGAATTCTTTGCTTTTTAACATAATGTTGATGCAAGAAAGTGCACCTAGTGGTAGGAAAACAAGTTCATGCCCTCTCCTCGCAACATGGAAACTCCTCTCTCACTTGTGGGATAGCGAAGCTAGAGAGGAGAGTCTATAGATAAGGGCTAGCTCCCTTTGATGTATCATGTTTGTTTCAGCAAGTGAAAATACATACAAGTATATATATAGTTATATAAATTGGGGGGATGAAAAGGGAAGAAAGATACAAGAAAAAAAACTAATCTAAGGAGGTGATACACCAAAACAAGATGACCTTCTCACACCCACTCTCAAAATCAGACAAAGACAACAAACATACACTCAGACTTGGTAGAAAGAACAAGCTATAGGAAAATGGCAGGGAGGTTCTTATGAAAACATAGGGATAGGGACTCACCAAGATGCTATGAAATACATACTATAAATGACTTCCTCTATTCTATACCTCCAAATGGAACTCTTCTCCTGTTAGCTGCAGACAATGGTGCCTTGTAGATAATTGGTGTGTTGGTGCTGAACCTATGAGAGCATCAAAGGACAATGATTGGACACGACTCAAACACTCTAGACATACACAGAATATCCATCCAAGAAGAGGTAAAAACTATCTTTTTATTGATTCAGGTGGAAGTTTTAGTAGAGCTATGCTTTGTAAAATTATGGAAGATCCTTACAAAAATGAAAAGTATCAAATATATATGAGAAAACGAGGAAGCCCATGTGGCATTCCTTTAACAAGTGGCCATCACATCCCTTCAACAAGTTGCTCAAAACATTAATGAGCCATGTGCTTTGTCTGCTCAAAGTCCACATTTTTAATGTCAAAATGCAATTTGTCCACCCATTAAATGTAAAATGAAGAAACTGGTTACATTACTTAGTTGTTGCATCTTCTCATGATCAATTCGATGGAACTATTTCACCTGGTGGACTCACTTCTCAAATTGGCACCACTTGGACTTAACTGCTTGCTCATTCCATGTATGTCTTCTTGTCTTTTATCAAATTTTGTATCTATCTAGCTTGTTCAGCCCCCCAGGGGTGAACTTTCCATAGGTTGCTACATTCTAGGCTCCTTGGCAATACTTTCTTAGTTAGAAACAAAGGCCATTCTATTCTACTAAATTTGACACTCATTCAGTCGTCAAGCTTTGAAAACCAATGGATATTCCATCATCTTAAAATTTATGGCTTCTCAAGCATCATTACTTGAGATCTAGTGGCTAAACTATTTTGCTAAATTTGACATCCACCAAGACGTCATCGCGTCCATTGCCACATCAGTCGGGTCCACGTGGCATCCTCTCAGGCACTTCTTTGTCTTTGAATTTTCCCAACACCTATCCCTTATTACTTGAACTACCCTCTCAGGCTCCTGCAAGCAAATTGTCTACGGACAATTTCCCCAAGTAAAAACCCTAGGTCACTTTACTACGTATTCCATAGACAAATGTCTATGGATAATTCCTGTAGACAAATTGTCCACATAAATTCTATTCGATGATTCCTTTTACTGTTTGACTATGCCCAAAACCTTTTGAAGTCTTTGAAGTGTCTGCCCTCCAAAAAGGGCACTTTAACCATTTGACTACCCTTTAGCCAAGGGCAGTCCTTTGAACCGAACCCATTGAACCATAATTTGGTTCAACGGTTCAAGGTTCAACCAAGTGCGCCGATGAACCAAAGGCCAAGGTTGATGAACTCTTTGCATTGAACCGAATGTTGAACTTAAGCCATTAAACCAAGTACATTGAACCAAGTTCATTGAACCAAGAATTTGGTTAATGGTTCAATGGTACAAAGGTTCAACATATTATGAATTGAGCTATTTAAACTGAATAATAAACTCCTTGAACTTGAACCAAGCTCGTTGAACCAAAAATTTTGGTTCAATGGTTTGGTTCAACCATTATTGAACCAAGATACTGAACTCAAAATGAACCTTTGAATTGAGAAACTAAACCATTTAAACCAGGCCATGAACCCAAAAATGTTGAACCTAAACAATCCTAAAATACAACTGGCATGAATAATAAGGGAGGAAGGGGACCAAAAATTTTACTTGTGGGCAAAATTTGGTCAACAAATTGGCAACTCCCAGGGGAAGCATGCCTGTTATGCTTAGAGACTAGTTGCCTTGCAATCCATTGGGCATGGGGTTAGATGATAACTTTGAAAACTAGCAAGAACTCTGACAAAACTTAGAACCAACCATGCAGATTACCTCTAAGGAAAATAAGCACATGCAAGACTAAGAAAGCTATTACTTGTGTAATAGCACTTAGGGAAAATAGGAAAGAAAACAAGGGAAAATGTGTATAGCTAAAAAGAGACTCAATGGCAATGCTTCAGATGTATCCCATTAATTGGGATACATAATTCTTCACCATCCAACTTGGAGAGTTGGAACATGTTATGCCACTTGCACTGAGAAATTATGTAAGGACCACTGCATAAGGCATCAAATTTTGAATGTTTTCTAGGCTTGGCTTGATCTTCATCCCACTTTAAGATAATGTCTCCTTTAGTGAAATCTTTTGGCAAAGATTTCTTGTCAAAGTGCCTTTTCACTTGCTATTGGTGACTGGTCATAGAAGCCATAGCCTGATTCCTTACCTCTTGGAGCTCCATTAACTCACACAACCTAACCTCCATGCTACTTCCTTCTTCTAATTGTAGTTGATGAGTGAGGTCCAGTGTTAGTAATTTGAGTGAGATGGGAAGCCTAGCTTCCCTTCCATATACAAGCATACATGGAGAGTTTCTGATTGCTCTCTTTGGAGTGATTCGATCAGCCCATAGATTTGTCTTCAACTTGGCATGCCGAGTCTTTTGATTTTCTTCCACGGTCCTCTTTATAATCTTGATCAAATTTTTATTGGTGGACTCAACCAACCCATTCCCTTGCAGCTAAATAATTTGATGAAGTGCTAAGATATACTTCAGCACCCATTCACTTGTTTTGGTCCCCAAGAAAGCCAAGGCATTATCTGAGATTATGGTGGCTGAGACCCTAAATCATGTTACCAGGTCCTCATAGAATTCCAAGACTGCTCTTTCATTTGCCTCTTTTAGATTAATAACTTCCACCCACCTTGTGAAATAATCTATGGCAGTCAGGACCCACTTGTGCCTAGTACTGGAGGGAGGATTGATCATTCCTATGAAGTCCAGGCCCCACTGCATGAATGGTTGTAGAGGCATGGTAGCTAGTTGTTATTTTTCATCAAAAAGTGCACATTTCTAGCACTTTCTTACCTAGGCATGGGTGTCTTTAAAAAGTGTAGGCCAAAAATAGCTAGCTCTCATTATCCTTGCTGTAGTAGGTCTAGGAGTGAAATGACCACCAACTGGCCCATCATGAAACTTAGCCAGTACCTTATCAGCCTGACTAGGGTCAATGCATCTTAAAGGAACCCCAGAGAGATCCTTCCTAAATAATACTTCATCAACCAGAACATAAGGAAGGGATTGGAGTTTAAAATACCTTCTTTTAGTCTTATCAAGACCCTATGGACACTCACTTGTGAGAAGGAAACACCTCATGTCTAACATCCAATCCTTTATGATAGCTAGTTCTTCTGTAGTGGCTACATCATGGATCAGCAAGCTATCTCTTCTTTTTTTTTTGAAATCCATAGCCAGTTGGTCACATAAGCCTTTGCCTCTCACCAGCTTGGTGATTTTGATGTCTACGTCATACTCCATCACTTTGGTAATCCACCCCACCCTTTTCTCGCTTAAATGATAATACTTAAGTGATAATACTTCAGCACCCATTCACTTGTTTTGGTCCCCAAGAAAGCCAAGTCATTATCTGAGATTATGGTGGCTGAGACCCTAAATCATGTTACCAGGTCCTCATAGAATTCCAAGACTGTGCTTTCATTTGCCTCTTTTAGATTAATAACTTCCACCCACCTTGTGAAATAATCTATGGCAGTCAGGACCCACTTGTGCCTAGTACTGGAGGGAGGATTGATCATTCCTATGAAGTCCAGGCCCCACTGCATGAATGGTTGTAGAGGCATGGTAGCTAGTTGTTATTTTTCATCAAAAAGTGCACATTTCTAGCACTTTCTTACCCAGGCATGGGTGTCTTTAAAAAGAGTAGGCCAAAAATAGCTAGCTCTCATTATCCTTGCTGTAGTAGGTCTAGGAGTGAAATGACCACCAACTGGCCCATCATGAAACTTAGCCAGTACCTTATCAGCCTGACTAGGGTCAATGCATCTTAAAGGAACCCCAGAGAGATCCTTCCTAAATAATACTTCATCAACCAGAACATAAGGAAGGGATTGGAGTTTAAAATACCTTCTTTTGGTCTTATCAAGACCCTATGGACACTCACTTGTGAGAAGGAAACACCTCATGTCTAGCATCCAATCCTTTATGATAGCTAGTTCTTCTGTAGTGGCTACATCATGGATCAGCAAGCTGTCTCTTCTTTTTTTTTGAAATCCATAGCCAGTTGTTCACATAGGCCTTTGCCTCTCACCAGCTTGGTGATTTTGATGTCTACGTCATACTCCATCACTTTGGTAATCCACCCCACCCTTTTCTCACTTAAATCTCGATTGGTCAAGAAATCTTTGATGCCAAGATGTGGGACCATAAGGTGAACCCTATTGTTAGACAACATATACCTAAATTTCTTCAAGCTCCACACTAATGCTAAGACTTGATTTTCTACATATGTGTACCTAACTTCGAAGTCCTCTAACCCTTGGCTGAAGAAGGTGAGTGGCTACTTGAGGTCATCACCATTTTCTTGGGTAAGCATGGCAGATATCACTTCTTCATCACTAAATGTATAGAGGTTGAAGTCTTTACTGAAGTTGGGGTTGATCAAAGTGGGCACCTGGGCTAAAGCCTGCTTGATGGATTCAAAGCTATCTTTTCTTTACATTGTCCACTTGAATTCTTCACCTTTCCTCAGCATAGAGGTTAGGGGCTTAACTATCTCATCAAAATTTAGAATGAATCTCCAAATAAAATTTATCCTACCAAAGAAACTCTACAAGCCTTTCTTGTGCTTTGGTAAGGACATCTCCAAAATGGAGCGAACTCTCTCAAGGTCAATGGACAAGCCCTTCTTAGATATGATGTGGTGAAGAAGTTTCCCCTCATGAATAACAAACATGCATTTCTTTGGATTAAGAGAGATGCCAAATTCCCTACACCTTTCAAAAATCTACCTGAGGTGTTCTATGTGCTGGCTCACTTCCTTAGAGAATACTGTTATATCATCAAGGTATACATATCATCGAGGTATACCAGCATGTTGTTATTTATTAAGCCACCAAAAGCCATGTCCATGGCTCACTGAAAGGTAGCACCAACATTAGATAGCTTGAACAACATCTTCTTGTAGGCAAACGTTCCCCATTTGGTGGTGAAGGCTATTTTGTACTAGTCACAACCTTGCACTAGAATATAATTATACCTTGAATATCCATCTAGGAGGGAGAAATGCTAGCTACCAGTTACTTTTTGAAGGATCTGCTCCATGCTCAAGAGGGGATAATGATATTTTAAGGAGACTTTATTAAGGTCTCTGAAGTCAACACACAGCCTAATCTCTCCATTTTTATTTCTAACAAGAACAAGGTTGGCCAGCCATGAGGAATGTTTGATTGGAAATATAATTCTATACTCAATCAATTTGGCCAATTCCCTCTACATGAGGGACTTGATTGTAGGATTGACAGGCCTCTAATTTTGTGTGACTAGCTTGGTGCATTCTTCTAATTCAATGGTGTGCTGGGTAAGCCTTGGGTTAAAGTCCTTCAAGTCACTGTAATCCCATGCAAACACATCAGTGAATTCTTGACATAGCAGAATGAAAGCTCACCTCTCTTGAAATGTGCAGACCTTGCCAAGTGCCAGTAGCTTTTCCTTGAAGATTTCAACTCTATCGTAATTCTCCTCTTTGGTAGTGATGTGTGCCTTATCATTTCTCAATTGGTCATCTCCATTGAAAATGCTTTCAAGCGTGACTAGACCTTTAGGGAGTTTATTGTTCTTTAACTAAACAATCTAATTTCCATATTGCTACTGCAATTTTGCCTGGTTGTGTATTGCAAATTTAGCTTCTTCCTAAAGGAAGAAAGCTATCTATTGGTCACTTTTGAAAACTTGCCAATTTAAAATGTTGTCTAGGATAGAGGGTCAAACTACCACTTTCAAATGGCATGAACCACAATCTCGGCTTATTTCCATTGAAACATCAAACTGAGCACCAATTATTGCCAACCTGTCAGCTTGTTTGCTCTGCTCCCTAGGAATCGAGGCAATGTTAAAGGCAATGAAAAATTCCATCAAGTCTTAGACCCTATGCTTGTAAGACTCTAGTAAGGAGTTCTTTGTTAGATTATGGCCTTTCACCTAATTTAGAATCAGCTTGCTATCTCCTGAGACCTACAACTTCTTAATCCCTCTTTTTCTTACCCATTCAAGCCCATGGATCAAAGACTCATATTCTACAACATTACTCATGCAAGAGAATTAGAAATGGAAAGCTAAAAAGTACCTTTGTTTTGAAGGGGAGACCAACATCACCCCACCACCAGTGCCTAGCTTACTTTTGGAACCATCAAAATACAGCTGCCATAGACCAAGGTCATCCTAGCTAGCCTTCATTAAATTGGGCATGAAGGTGATTTCCTCATGCAAGAAATAGACTCCAAGGTCTGCCTCCTCAATAAACTTGTATGGATAATGTTCAAAGTTACCATTTCCCCACTCATCCAAGAGTAAGTCTGTGATTCCTTCAAGAGCAGAGGATGGAGATTGGTTTATCTGAGACTCTTCTAGGTCGATGATGGTGTAACTAACATTCACTGCTTTAGGTGAATATGGATCTAGATGATCCTTGTAGAGTGGCTTAGATTTGATTTTTACCTTGGTCCCATACTTGGTTCTAAAAACTAGGTATGACCAATTCACTGCTAGATAGCCACCTATCTTTGACGTGAAGTCCTTGGACAAGCAAATTGTGAAATATGAAGGAACATCCGCTACCACTTTATCATGGGGGATTGAGAAGGTTGGGAAAGCATGTAATGTCAAGCCTAAACCCTTCATAATCCCAAATATTTTTTGAGGTGTCCCATCTAGATGTAGGACTCCTTTGTTCATTTATTCATACTTCAATCCCATCTTATCAACAATGCACTTGGGCATTACTGAGGTGCTATCCCCACTGTCAATTATGTAGTTGTGTACCAAGAAATCCCTAATGACCAAAGATACATATAAAGGGGGAATCTTCTCTTTTTTCTTTACTTAACCTGAAGTGGAAGGTTGCCCATTTGTCATCATGACATTATCAACACTTGTTGGGGAAGTTTGTTAGTCTAGCTTATGTAATTCCTTCTTCAATACATCCTTCTATCCTGGAAGAGACAATGAATCCCATAAAGAGATGCTCACATGTAACTTCTTCATTTGGTCCACTATATTGACTTGGGGATTGCTTCCCTTCACATTTTCCTTTGGAGTGATCCCAATTAGAGCTGTAGGCTAAGACACTTAAGGTACAAGAGGCTATTTGAAAATTGGGGCCTTTTGAAATGAGTGTGATGGAGGAGGTGTTGTTGCCACCTGAGTGGTAGCCTACACCTCTCCCACTACTCTTCTTTTAAATCTTGTGTTGGTTGTAACATAATTAGCCTGATTGTTTGTAGTGCCCCCATGATTGATTGCATAAAACTTGCCCTCTAGGTGATTCATAAGAGTAGAATCTGGCTAGGCCTAATTGCTACTCATGTTGGGCTGCATTAAAGGCTCAAAGGCCTAAGATTGAGTGGTTGTTTGGTTGTCTGCATTCTAAAAATAGTTCATCATCTCATTTGTGCAAATGGCCTGTTGTTGACCATATCCCATGGTTGAATAGCTAGGCTACTCTTGTACTAAATTTTTCTAAACAGGCACCATGACCTTAGATGATGAGGGGGGGCCTGTATTGTAATTTTGAAATGGCCTGGTTGTAGTGAGCTACCCCTGACCTTGGTTATAACTATGAAAGGGGGGTTTAGGGGTGTGATCATAATTTTGGTATCCTTGATTTGGTCTGTTGCTTTGAGGTTGCTACCTTTTAATGGCAATAAGTTTGTTGGACATGTTCTACAACAGACTCTTAACCTCATGAAGCTCATTAGACAAAATAGTAGCTGGGTTTTCAATGGTAGGTAGGGGAGCAATTTTGGGAGCAACAATTTGAATTGGGGGTAGCAATTCTTGGAAAAGTGACATGTGAGGCCTAGGGGTGATCTTTCCAGCTTGTACCAAGCAATTCTCAGTTGTTATGGCAATGTCATAAGTAGTAGGCAGTATATGCCCTCTCATAGATTGTATCATCACTATAATGTCACTATTTAATGCTTTTAAATAGTACAAGAAAGCGTAGCTAGGAGTCAGCCTTACCAGGATGGGAATTCTATCCCAAGTCTTTTGAAACTATGTGTTGAAGTCTTGCATATACTCATGTGGAGCTCTCTTTATGGTCATCAGCTACTCAACAAGCAAGAGGCCATCACTCTTTTCCCCAAAACAATCTGTCATTTGAAAACCTAATTCATTCCAAGAATGTATTGAATTTACAGGCAAGGTCCTGTACCAATCAACAGCCTTGCCTTTCAAAGACAACGCTAGCAATCTGATGGCAATATTTTCTTTTGTTACATTATGAATATTATAGAGGTTGGAAATATTCCTAATGTGCTCAATGGCTATAATGGACCCTTCACCATAAAAAGAAGGCACACTTTTTAAGGTTGTTCCTAGAATTGGATCATAGTATGGGAGCTTTAAGGGGCTCTAACCAAAAAAAGTTGTGAATGGCAAAGCCATGGCTGGGATAGACTATAACTACAACTATGCTACGTATCTGTCCCTTGCAACAAGTCTGGGAGGTTCATTTATTGAATAAGGATGAGTTCATTCAAACCTTAGCCCTTTTTGTAGAGTTTAAAGGTAACTTAACAAAATCAAAAGGAACCACTATAGAAACAGACCTTGTGGTGACCTTAGGCATAGAAAGTTAAGCAAATGGTCTTAAAATAGAAATGAAGCTCTTACCAGTGGAGTCACTAGATGCTGGAAAACTTTGAATTTATTGTATCAGGACCAACATCAATCCTGAACTTTATTGAGTGTCAAATTGGATGTCCCACCAGGCATGCCAAAACTGTTGATGTAGGAAAGTGCACGTAGTGGTAGGAAAATAAGTTCCTTCCCTCTCCTCACAACATGGAAACTCCTCTCTCACTTGTGGGATAGCAAAACTGGAGAGGAGAGTCTCTAGATAAGGGCTAGCTCCCTTTGATGTATCATGTTTGTTTCAGCAAGTGCAAATACATACAAGTATATATATATATATATATATATATATATATATATATATATATATATATATATATATATATATATAGCTATATAAACTGGGGGGATGAAAAGGGAAGAAATATACATGAAAAAAAACTACTCTAAGGAGGTGATACACCAAAACAAGATGACCTTCTCACACCCACTCTCAGAATCAGACAAAGACAACAAACATACACTCAGACTTGTTAGAAAGAACAAGCTATAGTAAAATGGCAGGGAGGTTCTTATGAAAACACAGGGACAGGGACTCACCAAGATGTTGTGAAATACATACTATAAATGACTTCCTCTATTTTATACCTCTAAATGGAACTCTTCTCCTATCAGCTATAGATAATGGCACCTTGTAGATAACTAGTGTGTTGGTGTTAAACATGTGAGAGCATCAAAAGACAATGATTGGACACGACTCAAACACTTAGGACATACACAGAATATCCATCCAAGAAGAGGTCAAAACTATCTTTTTATTAATTTAAGTGGAAATTTTAGCAGAGCTATGCTTTGTAAAATTTTGGAAGATCCTTACAAAAATGACAAGTATCAAATATATATGAGAAAATGAGGAAGCCCATGTGGCATTCCTTCGACAAGTGGCCATCGCATCCCTTCAATAAGTTGCTCAAAACATTAATGAGATGTGTGCTTTGTCTTCTCAAAGTCCACATTTTTAATGTCAAAACATAGTTTGTCCACCCATTAAATGTAAAATGAAGAAACTAGGTTACATTACTTAGCTGTTGCATCTTCTCATGATCAATTCAAAGGAACTATTTCACCTGCTGGAGTCACTTCTCAAATTAGCATGACTTGGACTTAATTGCTTGCTCATTTTGTGTATATCTTCTTGTCTTTTATCAAATTTTGTCTCTATCTATCTTGTTTAGCCCACCAGGGGTGAACTTTCAATAGGTTGCTGCATTCTGGGCTCCTTGGAAATACTTTCTCAGTTGGAAACAAAGGCCATTCTATTTTGCTAAATTTGATGCTCATCTAGTCATCAAGCTTTGAAATCCAACAGATATTCCATCCTCTTGAAATTTATAGCTTCTCAAGTTTCATTATTTGAGATCCAATAGCTAAACCATTCTACTAAATTTGACATCCATCGGGATGTCATCAGGTCCATTGCCATGTCAGTTAGGTCCACGTGGCATCCTCTCGGGCACTTCTTTGTCTTTGAATTTTCTCAGCACCTATCCCTTTATTGCTTGAACTACCCTGTCAAGCTCCCATGGGTAAATTGTCTACAAGCAATTTCCCCAGGTAAAAACCCTGGGTCGCTTTACTATGTATTTCTGCAGACAAAAGTTTGCAGACAATTCCTGTAGACAAATTATCTATGGAAATTCTACCTGATGATTCCTTTGACTTTTTTACTATACTCAAAACCTTTTCAAGTCTTTGAAGTGTCTACCCTCTGAAAAGGGCACTTTGACCATTTGACTACCCTTCGGCCAAGGGCAATCATTTGAACCAAACCCGTTGAACCAAAATTTGGTTCAACGGTTCAAGGTTCAACCGAGCGCATTGATGAACCAAAGGCCAAGCCCGATGAACTCTTTGCACTAAACCGAATGTTGAACGTAAGCTATTGAACCAAGTATGTTGAACCAAGTCCATTAAACCAATAATTTGGTTTAATGGTTCAATAGTACGAAGGTTCAACATATTATGAATTGAGATATTTGAACCGAACAATGAACTCCTTAAACTTGAACCAAGCCCGTTGAACCAAAAAATTTGGTTCAATGGTTTGGTTCAACTATTATTGAACCAAGACACTAAACTTAAAATGAACCTTTAAACTAAGAAACTAAACCATTTGAACCAGGCCATGAACCCAAAAATGTTAAACCTAAACAATCCGAAAATAAAACTGGCATGAACAACAAGGGAGGAAGGGGACCAAAAATTTTACCTGTGGGCAAAATTTGGTCAACACATAATTTGTTAACTATTAAGCATGTAAATCACATTAAAATCAATATCTATTTGAATAAGAGAGGAGATAGGGGATATGATTACTCAAAAAATTCATATCCTATAATAACACATTCTAAACCTCTAATGAAACCATAAATATAACCTAGACTATTGTGTTTTCCAAATACAACTTTTAGGTCTTCTTAAAGCATGCACACATACACAAAACACCACAAAATTCCATGAGATTAATTTATTTTTATTATTAAAATGTTTTAGGCTAAAAAACCCTCAAAATGACATAATAAATGCTCATAAACACTTTTCTTGAGTTATAATAGTCTAAATATGATTTCAAGCATTTTTAAAAACACTTAAATATATTTTAAGAGCTAAAAATCACTTGATTGAATAGGAATGATCCATGGGTGTGTTTCCCTTCACCATCTACTAGGGAAAATTTTAATAAATTTTAGATTTTTTATATAGAAATGGTGGAAAATATTGATAAAATGAGATTCTCTTGGTTGGTGATTCTGACAAAAAAGACCATCATGTGGAAAAAATGGAAACAATAAATATTTTTTTTGTGAATGTAAAGATGAATCTTACCTAATTCATAGAAATTAGTAACATATTTTGGAAACTTTTATCTCTCCTCTCTAGGTCAGATACAAAATCATTGCATAGACTATAAACTCATCACATATCATACAAAGGCATCACTTAGTATAAAAAATCATCATATAGAATAACAAAATGTCACTTTTACATACAAAAGCATCCCATAAAAAATTTCATGGTGATAAACAAAGCACTATAGAAAATAAAAAAGTTTGTGTACAAGATGACACTAAAAAATTCATCACATAAGGGGAAAATATGGTAGGTACTCAATGAAAAAAGTAACATGAAGTACAAGGAAATAAAACAATGGTAATTTATTCCAATTGCACACATCATATTTTAATGTTTATGTGGTAGGTCTAAACTCTAAATTTATAAAAATAAAAGATGAATTCTATTCATAAAAATAAGAGTGAAACCAATAATTGGAATTTTAAATCTTTGATGACTAAATTTAGAGGACCACAATAAGGTAAAAATAAGAGCAATGGAATCCATGACTAGGGAAGCATTGGATGAGTTGTGAAAGAATATGCCAAATGTGTATGTGTCATAGGAGCATTTTGATCAAATCAAAAACCATTTCAAGCTCAGGTATGTGGAAATAGGGATTGAATAAAAATGAGCCTTTGGCATGGAGGGATCCATGATTTCTCTTTATTATGTTTATTATTTTCCATTCCCACATAGGATTTTTTGGTAATATAAGACACAAAGAATTCAAACAAATGAATATTTAAGAATGAATACAAAAAAATGGAAGAAAAATAGGGGTAAAATTCTCAAGTTACCCTTATTTGGGTTGATGAATGATTTTTTTAAAATGGTACTAAAAATAATGTTAGATATAAAAATATGGATGAATCTAAATCTACTCATATCAATTTGCACAAAAACCTTACCTAGGGTAACCAATTTGCCTAATTAAGGGGAAAATGTCGCTCAATATACAATAAAGAGTTTGTCACATATAATCTAGGAAGATGGGAAGAAGATTTATTTTCCCAAGAAGTGTGAGTGATGTGATGATTCAATACTCTTTGAGCATGTTAATGATTGGTTCTAGCATACAACTAAAGATAAAAAGGATATCCTAGTAAGCATAATTGTTATTTCACATGAGAGGGTGCCTTATTACATCAAATTCAATTGGCCTAATTATTTTTTAGTTGAATAGTTAGAGATACATGAGAAAATATTTCAAGTATATAAATTTACAAAATTTTAGTATATTTTCTTAGTATTTTTAATACTATTTGTTTACTAGAAGACCGCAAAAGTACTAGTGGCTCTTTTTCCAAACTATGACCCTGAAGTAACATTTATAAAATATGCATTATTGGAGGAAAATTCATATGCGTAATAGGAGGAAAAAACTAATTTGGTAGTTTGGTTGTTTGAGTTGAGGTAACTCAATAATAATATCCCTAGAGTACCAAAAAGATACATAATAAACATAGAGAGAATATGTATGCCACATTCATGATAGAAAATAGTTGGATTGTGGTTATATGGTATGAAAAGGTCCATCCTAGTCCATTTCCATTTGTAAAAATGGAGGAATTATTATTACAGTGATTGACACTTCAACAAGGAATAACTATAAACCTAAAGGTACATCCAATTCCTTCAAAATACCCCATTACAATAGGAGTATGTAAATAACTTAAACAAAAATATAAAAAGCTAAGGAAGCACTAAAAACTAGCTAAGGCATCAAATTAATAAGTGAATAGGCTTGATCCTTCAAAATATAAATCCAATAATAATATCAAAAATAAAATCATTTGGAAGGATGTGCATGTGGTGAATGAATCCCAAAAATAAGAAGCCACCAAATTAATGAAGAAGCCAACTTGATTTCAATAAAGGACATTAAAAGAAGATAAAGTGACCTCATATACATACTTTATAGCATTTATTCCCATGGATAAGGTCAACTATCCAAGAAAAATATTACAGTATGTGTATGGAATCAACCATTAACTGATGAGGAATGATCTTACTTAATTTGGATGGAGGTTTTTTAGAATGCCAAAGAATATGGAATGTCCAATATAAATTGGAAAATAACTCCTTAGTCCTTATGGATTGTAATAAGTATTGAAACTATAATATAAGGGTTGATGTAGACACCATGATGAAAATATTATTCTTTTGTAGTTATTCCAGTGATGTTTTCACTTGATTTAGACACCATGCATATGAATGTGAAATACACTCAATGCAAAAAAATATATATCACATTGGAAACTATAATACTACACTTGGACAAGACATTGATGAGTGAATTCATAGATATAGATGTGGTAGAGGACACTTATAAATGGATTGAGACTCATTTTGTGATATGTCTAGATGACATATCATATGTATTCATCACATTGTGATAATATATTAAATTAAATTTTCCCATATTATAAGAAGGTAGTTAGTTAAAACAAGTGAAAAATATTGAGGATGAATTGACTAAACAACTACCTCCTAAATATACTCCCAAAGCACCATTGCATGTCATAGAGACTAAATATTAACCTTGTTGTGGCCAACATGCCCTATTTTCTTCAAAATAGGGGACCCTTCTAAAATCCTAAGAACTAGAGCTCTAAGGTCCTTTCTTTTATTCTTGTTAGTTTCACCTGAACTAAAATCTTAGTAATATTATGTTACCCTAATTTCCCCAAGTAGTAGCAAACCCTTATGATTTTATGACTAAGGTATAATTTTTATTTTGTGGATTAGGGTGCTAACATTATAGATCCACTTTTAATGAAAGTTTTTAGACTCTCATTCCTTTCCTAAAATAATAGACTTATCGACCTTCATGACAAATCAAAATCTTAATAAAATATTAGTAGGTATTAAATGTATTGTGTACCCTTTTCAATTTTTATTTAGTATATTTTTTGGGTTTCACAAGAGATCCTAAGAGATCCTAGCCTTATCAGAAGGTGTTACATCATCGCATTGTCAGAACAAAGAATCCCAAGACCTATCAGATATGTCAGAGCTTAGGAGAACCAAACCTAATCAAGAGGCACCATGTTTCTAAGTTGTCAAAATGGTCATTCCATAGACCTATCAGAGATGTCATATCTTTGGAAATCCCATCCTAATCACAAGGTACCACATCCCCAAGTTGTTATAGTGGCCAATCCCTAAACCTATTAGATATGTCAAAGTGTGAGAGATCCCAACCTAATCATAATGTGTCACATCATTGACTTTTCAAAGTATCTATTCCTCAGACCTATCAAATATTTTAGATCCAAGGAGAGCCCATCTTAATCAAGAGGCACCATGTCACCAAATTGTTAAATCAGCTAGTCTGAAAACCTGTCAAAGTTTTTAGAGATTGGGAAAGCCCAGCCTAATTAGAAAGTGTCATGTCACTGAGTTATCAGAGTAGCTAATCCATAAACCTATTATATGTGTCAGAACCTCAGACAGCCTAACCTAATCATAAGGTGTGACATCGCTAAGTTATTAGAGTAGATGGTCCCTAAACCTCTTAAAGATGTCATAGCCTAAGAGAGCTCAACCTAATCAGAAAGTGCCATCTTGTTGAGTTTTCAAAGAATCTAGTCCTTAAACTAGTTAGAGATGTCAAAGTATAAGAGATCCTAGCCTAATTAAAAGGAACTATGTCACCAAGTTATTAGAGTGTAATACCCAGACCTATCAAATGTTTCAAATGCTAAGAAAGCCCAGCCTAATCAAAAGGCACCACATCACCCAATAAGGTAGATGAACTAGTAGCTAATTAAGGACTTAAAAGGGTCAAAATGGGATATGAATAAGAACTTAAAACCAATCAAAAAGTGTCGCGTATCCTTAATCAACGCCTCACCCTTCTTAAGTGTAAGACATGGAGTACAAATTCATGCCTAAGTGTTAACTCTTAACATGAGGATAAATGAGCAGATGAAACATGGCGTAAAGTGGGAGTTAACTAGGATACCTCCAAGAGATGTGATAGCATGCCTACCATGAATTAGTCATTAATAAAATATAAATCAAGGCCTGATTAGATAGATTTAAAACATCCTATCACTATTGTTAAATCAGGCTAATGATGGAGGATCATGGGCTCTAAATTTAAATCTAGATTTAGAAGTAAAGAAAGGAAATCCATCCACTAACTCAAATTTGAATTCATAAAAAAGTGATCCACCAAAAACCATCAATACAGGAGGCTACGTACATGCATTTATAAAATATTGAGGAAATCCTACTAAGGGTTACCACTACATACCCTCAAGAGCACTTCAAATAATAGCTTTTTAATTATCATAGAGTACCTTTATGTTTCATGCATCTTATGTTCAAGGCCTTCTTATTGCCCCTCCATCCTATTACAATGATCACATCCTCTTCAAACCCAAAGGTCTAGTCTGAGTAATGGGATATCATATTCTTATTTAGCTTGACTAAGTTCAAGCACTATAATGACACATTAAAAGTAGTCAAGTAGGTACCTATAGATTTAATCTCCATTAATGACCAATAATTAAAATTCAAAGATGCCCTTCAGTCCTACAAGAAATATAGACTTCACAAAGCCATGGATAAGCTAGAGGCATTCCCTACACCAAATTATTTAACAACCTCCTTCTCACCACTATTTGAGTGTAGGATTGGGTACATGATTAGATGTGATAACCCAACTCTCAACACCATATTGCCAATATCTCTAGGAGTTCCTAAAAGGTGTATCACTCACTCCTAGATTACACCTCTTATGATGTAGAATTAGTAAATGCCTAGATGGATACCTAATAAATATACAGCATCTTACAAGACTAGGGTGAGAACCTAGATGTTAAATGGGTTATCAAGGAGGACATAAATGTATCACAATCCACAGCTTCTAGGAGGAAGTTTAGGTAGCATGATTATGTTGAACTAATTATTTAAGGCTAGGATTACTTGAAAATTAATAAATTACGGGTTCCCCTCTTACATATGATCCTCACACACTCCAAATATTTCCACATGGGAGGATTGATCAACTTCAAGTTGGTCAATGCCATTACAAATGCCCAAGCTAGAGACAATTTCTATATGATGAGCTACCTTGTGGACATAGTCTTTAGGATGCTCTCTTTCAAACCTTTAGCTTTTCTTATGTGGGTTTCTTGGGGCTTAGGGTTCCATGTAGACTTGTATAAACTATATGGACAATAGTTATAGAACCACATTTGGGACATCCATGAGTACTTCTATCGATTAGTCTACAACATGATCAATGAGGCTCTAATGCCTTAGCTATCACAAGTAATATGAGATTTCATCATTATTATTAAAAACTATGTATGCAATAAAAAATGCATCATGTCCGTAAATTAGTCCTAGATTGGATGGGATAGAGCAGACCTACACTTTTGATTGGGAGGCATATAATTGTTAAGTAGGAGCATGACCAATGTGAGGATCCATTAGACCCAATTAGGGGATCACTTATCATAACACACCATGTGAGATAGGGTTACAAAGCCTATAGTCTAATACAATTTCATAACAAACCTAAAAGAGTCCTATGATTTAATATTTCAATAATCTAATAACAAAAAAATTAAATCTAATTTAGTGCACACCAAATCTTGTGGCACAAAGTGAGGGTTAGAAAAAAAACAAATAAACAACTTAACTAAACATATATAGAAGACATTTACTCACATCAATGCATATAGAATCCTAATACATTGAAGAGAAGAATACAAATGTTTTATCTATCTACTCTTATAAAGGAGGAATAAAGTTAGGAATACTTACCTTTAAAGATGAACCTATCGAGCCTCAATCTCTCCCTTGGCCAAGGTGCTTTGCAAGAGATTATTCTGGTATGTAAAGATAAATAAGACATATCATATCTACGATACACAAACTATCTAAGCATCCAATATACTTATCCATAAAATAATATCATAGCTCCAAAGAAAGTATTGAACCCTAAATCTTTATTCCCCAAGTATAATGGTTAATAGGGAGATGTTCATTCACGCTTATTCACTTAATTATTCTCTCTTATGAAATGGTGGTAAATGACCTTGTAAATATAGTAATATTTTACCCTTAAAACATTCATTAATGTTAGCTATGTTAGGTTGACCCAGTCAACCTAACACATTTTCAAGGCTAACTCTCTAGGTCTATGCTAGGTCAGCTAAGAGGCCAAGAAACCCAAAGAGAGAAAAAGTCCCTAAACTATGCTAGGTTGACCTGGTTGACTTAGCATAATCGATAGGTTAAAAAGGTACTAAGGCAACAAATGAATGATAAAACATAGAAAATGATAGGAATAGGTAAAACTAAGAATAATAATCTTGGGTTCAATGGTTTTAGGAGGGAAGAGTGTGGATGACAAATGGAAAAAGGAACAACAATCTTATAAAGCATTGATGGTCTGCCCACCCCTTTCCCAGTGCACCCCTTAAGGCATGCACTGAGATAGATTGAGCTTTAATATGTTATTACTAGATTAAAAGTCTCAATAATTAATAAAATTTAAAAATATTATGTGTATATATATGCCCTATCTAAAGCTCATCATGTGTCACATAAGTACAACATGGGATGGTACTTCAGAAGAAAACATGATTACATATAATGTTGATTCTAAGTATGGTGTATTAAGCATAAAATAAGATAAATGAAAGAGATTTATTGAAAAGCACATACTTTTAACTTACCTTAGTATGGTGGATAAAGAAGTAGACTATAAGAAATAAAGGTATCCAATGTAGAGTACACTAGGTGAACCTGTAGAAGTTTGTGTAAAAAATAGCCAAAATTTGAAATTTTTGGAAGATAGACATATGATATTGGAAAATAATATCTAATCCATCATGATTATAATGCATTATATGGTTTGCAAAATGTATGATCAGAAACAAAAATAGAATCAAAATAAGGAATATGCCTTAAAATAAATGAAAGAATTGGATTGCTAAAAATAGTTGTTAAATAGGGAAAAAGAGAAGTCATTTGGAATTTTAAATTGTGAAAAAGATAAAATAGAGCTCTGAGACCAAACAAGGCTAGGATAGTGAGGGAATGATATGTTAGATGAGGAGGACACCCAGAGGTGGTAACAAGTGTACTACAAGTATGTAATTATGGATCTCAAACCAATTTTTGAAATTTATATTAAATTAAATGAATTTTTGATAAATTTTGATTTTAAGCATTTATATATGTCAAAATTGAGAAAACTTAGATTCTAAGGGTGGTAAATAGGAATACAAGAAATGGGTTAGAAGGGTTTAGGAATAAAGTGAGTAAAATACACATTTTAGAAAAAATGTACTGGGTCAGCACATAAAATGCACTAGGTTGACCAGGTTGACCTAGTAGGATGAAATAGGGTAGAATCCATATGGTCGACCCAGTAGGTATGGGTCAACCTAGTGTAACTATAGGATAAAAAGCTAGAATGAAGTACAAAACTAGTATGTAAGGGCCAAAATGAAAACTTATTACTAGGAAGGGTAATATAAGAGCATTAACTTGGAATTTAAAGTCAACTATGACAAAAATAAGGAAATTTTGGTCAAACTAGGCTAACAAGAAAACTAGAATAAGTATGAAAAAGTATGCAAAAAGATAAAAGAGGGCTTGAATGGCTTGAAATGACCAAAAGAGGGCAAGAGGGATGAATTAAGCTAGAAATAGGATAAAATGAATAAGGTAATAGAAATTAGGCTTGTTTTTAATTAAAATTATAAAATTGATATGTAAATAGTGTATTGTGATTATACATTACATAGAGGAACTAATACATCCTTTTTGTTTCTTGGTTGTAGAGACAGTCAAGATTTTGGAGGTTGGTAAACATGTCGTAGTTGCCAAATTTATTAGATAGATTGATATATGGAGATTGAACTAGACTAGTATCCATATGTCTAGGAGGTATATTTAAAATGTGTAAGATCCCCCTTAACACTAACTTGTTAGTCATGTTCATGGGATGTTGGGAATGATTGACTAACACTTTCAAATGGGAGTTGGATGAGGATGTGATAGAGGTGGGTATCACACTAGAAGATGTCCATTCCATCCTTGGGCTACCTATAGTAATAACATTGATGACCAAGGGATACCAAATAGCTTAGAGGAGAGGAGAACCTTAGCCACGTGGCTACAAGCTCAGAGATGATATTGAGAGGATGGAGAGTTAGTATGGATGATGTGTATATATCATATATTTTGGACCTATAAAAGGTGGTGATAGGCCTTGTGATATAACGAGTGCTCTATCACAAGTCAGATGGTAAGGTACCACTATTCATGGTAGTATTGAGTAGGATGATGTTAGAGGAATGAGTGTTATATGATCTAGATTCTATCATCTGGGTCTAGCTCATTCATGATCTATTAGGGATGTTGGTTAGAGGGCAGAAGACTATGGTATTGATCATACTAATGATAGCATGGATATATGAGAGATTTCCCATGTATCGATCAACAAGGTTACCCCATGTGGTTGGTGATGGGTTACCTCAAGTACAGAGATGGTAAGAGGACCAAGTAGCATAGGTCATGCCCTACATGCTAACACTATAGTTGGTGAGATGTACAGACATCATGTAGTATCCATATGGGTATATAACAACTACATGGGCAAGCTGGCACATAATTTCACCAGTACTAGAGAGAAGAGAGGTGATTGGACACTATATGTGGTGGATAGAACCACATTCGGTGGTATGGGTTATAGGACAAATGGGCTTACCTCATCTTGTGACACTAATACTGATGTCTATCCAGTGGGTTTAGCATGTGATGGAGCCAAGAGGGAAGATGGTACTTAGATGATGAATAGTGAGGCCATATTGGGAGTGACCATGGATTGATTGGGTATGGCAAGTGGTAGAGGAGGAGGTAGAGATACCAAATGTACCACTACTAATCTCATATCAAGATGAGAAATGGCCACTAAGGACATGGTAGTGATGGAGACAAGAGAGAGTGGAGACTGCAAACATCCCTGATGATCCCATAGATGAATCAAAGGAGATGATAGAGAGACTTCTTAGATAAAGGTTGAGATGGACACAAGCCATGATAACTAGGATTGAGCTGAGGAGGTGACCTATTGAGGAGGTATAAGGGGGCCATGTAGATGGGGAGACTATACTAGGAAATAATGCAGATGATTATATCATAAGATCAGAGACATATATAGCTATGAAGATGATTAAATTATTTCTTATATTTTTATTTGGTAGTGGATAAATATAGATAGATATTATGAGATATGATAGTGATCTAATAGCTATCTAGTGTGATTTTATAGGTGTACCCAAGGATGAGAATATATTGGGGTCCCTAGTGAGGGGAGTACTCTATGACATCCTAAATGAGACTCTACAGCCATACGACCCTATGATACTAGAGGATCTAAGTATCCTATCTACCCTAGCTCAAGTGAGTTGGTTTAGATTAGTTAGTGAGGCAATAAAGTAGATATAGGTGTAGAGATAGAGGGTTCATCCACCAGTAGAGATGGGTGAAGGTGATAAATAATCCTATCAATCCTTGGCATACAAGAGACCTTCACATTTGTACATAATGACACAAATGATGTAGGTATATATAATGATGTAGATTTAATTGACATAGGCATATATAGTGACTTGGGCTGAGTTGGTGCAAGAATAGGTGTAGATAGCATGCCTATAGGGGTAGGTATAGGGATTGGTATCTCAGATTGCCTCATTATAGTTTACCATTTAGAGGAATCAGATAGAGGCCTTAGTAGGTAGCATGGCTAGGCCATGAGATAGACAAGAAAGACCCTATCCCTTGTGCTTAGGTTTTGTATATGGTTGTATATGTTGTATCAAACTCATGGTATATATAAGATGTATCTTTTTTTATTGGCATTGGTTGTGTATGTTATTTTTATGATGTTTGTGTTTGTTCATTATGGTTGAGATTATGGATTATTTAGATATATTTCTTTCTAACACATGTATTTAGATTTATTATATATACTATAGGAAATATATGTGGTGTGGTTTATTTTGTAGCATTATGGAGTACACATGCATGGTAAAAAATAAATAGGTGAAAAAGGACTTGGAAAATAATAATGAATCAAAAATGCACTACACACTATTTCAAGTTGGGAAATGTGTAATAATATAAAATGACTAAGTATAAAAATCTAAAAAATTGCAAACAAGATGTTAAAAGGGGATTTGTTGTTAAACCAATGTAAAATAATTTTGCACCAAATTAAAAAAAGTAAAATCATACTAAATATCATGTTGGGAAGTATGAAAAACAATGTAATAAAATGGAAGGTATGTAAAAGGGCACAAATGGTAATCAAAAACAAATAAAAATTGAGTCAATTAATTATACTATTTCATGATGGGAAGTATAAAATAAAAACAAAATTTGTAAAAAATTGGTCTTAAATTTATCATAGTAATTCAAGCTGGGAAGTATTAAAAATTTAAGAAATGGTTGTAATATTACATGCACTTGGAAAATAAGTAGATAAAATGTGAGAGAAAAATTAAGTAAGCATAAAAAATACTAAATATCAAGATGGGTAGTATGCCAATGATGTGTAATCTCATAATCAATCGAATATTATCTCATATTTGACACATACAATTTTAGATGGTGACTTGTTTATTAAAAAAAATTGTGAGGAGGGCTAGGTCCTATCCATGGTCTTACACTACAACTCACAAAATAAAAACCCAAGGGGTACCAAATCAAGATTGGTAAGCAAAAGGATAAGGAATGGTAAATCATGGATGTGGGTAATAGGATGGAAAATATGGTGATTTGTAAGGGATGTTGGGCCTTATCCATGATCTTAAAAAGCAACTCATAAATGATATCCCATGGGGATTTATTAGTAAGCAAAACAATATTTCCTAAGAGGAAATATGAAGAAAAAATAATGAAAAAGGTAGTGTAAGAAGAAAGACTTAGGCATCTTATGAGAAGACCTTAGGAGGTAAGAGGCATACTAAGGACATGAAAATACACTAAGTAACTAGTGGCCATCTAAGTACAAAGCAAACCCACTTGCTATAGACACAAAGCTTTATAGGAAAATAGGTGTGCTACTAAGATCAACTCATGATGTTATATTGGTACAAGGAAAATTAAAATGGCTATACCTTACCATGATGTGTTCCCCACTCCTCAGGACCCCTTATAGAGTCATTGGTATACTATGAAGATTGGGTACTTGCATGAGAAAGTAGGCAGCACTAAAATATTTTTTTTCCTCTTCTAATCTACTGGTCTACCTTGCCCTAAAGGACCTCAACTCTACCATGAGGCCAACTATGGAGTTTGTGCTTTGAATAGAAGAAGGACATGTGCTTAGAATCACATCTTTTAGTATGATTAGACTTTTAAAAATATTCAATATTTTTGCCTTTTGATATCATTGCCTTTTTCAAATAATTTAGATTTTAAAATTATTTTGAAGGTTTTTTTAAGATTCATCCTCCATATAGATTTGGAATGACCAATCATGAGAGAGATAGTGATACACATGAATGAGTTATAGGCTAAGGCTAAACGAAGCTAAGTAACCCAAGACAAAAGACTAACTAGAACACTTAGGCTTGATAATGAACTGATCATGTGATCTCAAGTCTCAACTATGTATTGCTTAGTTTATGGAAAAAGGAAGGGAAAAAAGAGATCCAAAAGAGGACTAGTGAAAAGAAACAATAATTAAAAAGATTTCTTTCAAGCTAATCACATGGTAATAGGATATAATAACTAAATGGAAGAGGGTAAATATAACCAAGTCACCATGACAACTATATGTGAAAAATAAAGATAAGAAAGCAAACAATCATGAAGATACAAGAAAAGAGTTTAGAGAAAAAATTTAAAGGAAAAGAAAGCAATGATAATGGAAAAATAGCAATGATAAGGAAAAGACAAGTATATGTGAAATGTAAAATGATAACATAAGATAAATATAGTACAATAAGAAGGAGAAACGTGATATAAGATAATAAATAATTTGACATAGTGTCAAATGATATAATCAAAATAGAAATAAAATTGGATCATGCATCCAATCCAAATGTAAATGAGAAATCACCATGCATGTGCTCATAAATACTAGTAAATATATCCACACACATTATCCAATACATTAGATAAGTCTTTATGAAGCTGTAATCAAACTATTACTAAGGTCTCATCAATATTTAGTGACTACTAGGAAAATAATTCTTTTTGGATCTCCTCAACCGAAAAAGTAGGAATACTTAAATGATCATCTTGAGGAGGAAATTTAGGCAAAGACTATTTAGGAGAATGCATGGAAATATGATATATAGGAGAAGAAGGAATCATAGGTAGAGAAGGATCCATAAGTGGACTCAAAGGTAGATAAGTATCCACAAGTGAGGTAATGTCCATAAGTGAAGGAATCACAAGAGGAGGCACAACAGGTGGTGAAGGGACCACAAGAGGTGATGGAACCACTAGAGGTTGAGCCATGGGAGAAGAAAGAGGAGCCTTCTTTCAGGAATGACCTATGGGAGGAATGGTATAAGGGATAAGGATGGTTAAGAGATGATCTTTAATATGTTGTTGAAAAATGTGGTAATGATTAGTGTGATGCATACCACATAGGTGCCATAGAAAATATACCCCACCATACTTAGGTAAATATTTAGGAAGTACCTTTGGGGAAGGTACGACTTTGTCTGAAGATGGGAAAGAAGGACATAAGGTATCAAGGTATTGTCTCAACATACATTAATGGGTGGAAGAGTGATTATCTATCCTGTGGAAGCAACAGATATTTTTGTGAGTGGTTTTAGGAGCACTCATGAAAGGAGGTGAAATAGGAGTGGAAGTAGCTAAAAAGGACTCATCAACCCATTTGGAGAGCAAAGGAATGATATTATGTCATAAAATCAAACCATCATCAAGGGAGGGTGATGATGGGGAAGGATTAGAACTAAGATCAATAGGAAGAGGACTAGGATGAGAAGCAAGAAGAGGCTTAGCCATAATAGGAGAGGAAATAGGTTCAACTAGAGTGGAAAAAGGAACATGCTTAACTATAGTTGGCCCTATTTAAGAAGGGGTAGGATTTATAAAAGGTCTAAGGAGGACTACCCTAAGTGTGATAAAGTGATAAGTTTTGTCCATAGCATAATCCAAGATCATGGTCCTAAGTATCTCATCATAAACTAGAGGTTTTAGCACCATCAAAATACAAGAATCAGTAACTATAAATGAAAGAGAATGATGAGATGCATGAAAATAATCAAGTAAAGAAGAGTGGTAATGAATAATCTTGGCATCATGAGCCTAGACAAGGCCACCTAAAATAGGATCATCTAAATAATATCCATCATTATAATCTAGAGTATGAAGATCAATGATATAGGTTAGGATGGCCTTATCATCGAAGGAATCTTGGTGAATAGAGTGCCTAGTCTTGGTTAAGATTATGAGAATATCATCACAAGGAGGCTTGTGATAATGAGGCTCTAAATAAGTAGGAAGCTATGAGATGAGATGAGTTAAGAGATCAAAAATTTTAATCTTTAATTTAATCTCATTGGCCATATCATCATTAGAGTTTAAAAGGTTGGGAGGAATGTTACAAATGAGCTCAAGATGCCCATTACAACCTCTGGTTGAGTTGATAGGAAAGTTGAGATGTTATAACTCATGGAATGAAACACTAGGAAAAGTATCAAGAGTAGGATTTTGAAGACACCATGATCTTGGAATTTTTGAAAAGTATAAGGGTTGGTGTCTCCATGAATCATATAAATGGATCCATTGTGAGGAAATTTTATGCATTGACAAGCAAAAGATGTGAAAACTCACATACGATGAGTCTACGGCCTAACAAAAAAGATGTTATATGAAAGGGGAAAGTTGATTATCATCACCTTCACATGAATAGTGATAGGTGGGATGGTAATGGGAAGCCACACACACCCTAAGGGAAGCATTTTCCTTCTATCATATCCTTGGCATGTGATACATGTAGACTTGAGATTATATTTAGAATACCCAAGAATCTTAATGAAATCAAGATAAGTGACATAGGTGCCATAACCCTCATTGATCAAGGAAAACTTAACTTAGATATCACCTATTTGGATGTTAATAAATAACGGAGGATCATCTATAATCATAAATGTGATAGGAAACTGTAAAGAAAGAGAAATGACTATAGTTCCATCAATGGTAATGGACATCTCTTCACATTATTGTAAGATTCTATCCTCAAATCTAGATAAAGTAATCTCATACCCTAGTAGAGGAGGGTAAGGGATATTCATATTGAATACGAGTTACATGAGGTGGTTTCTATGATGTGGAGATGTCCTCATGAGTTCAAAGAAAGGTATTTGGGATCAAAGATTAGTAAGTTATACAATGGGATCCCACTTGTTATAACCCATAAGGATAGTGTTAGATATAGGTAAGTATTTATTAAGAATATCTTCAAAAGGTTTTGAAGATCATTGAAAGTTATGTTTATAAGAATCAGAAGGTTGAGAAGAAGTTTTTAAATTGTTTGGTGATGAAGAAGTAGTTGTTTTAGATTGATTTTTAAATTTAGAAGAAGAAGTGGTAACAGAAATTGGATTTTTATTAGTATTCAAAGATGATGGGAGAGAAATTGAAATATTATGAGATGTGTCATCCAAGGGATAATCATAAATTAGATCATCAAAATAAATAAGATCTTCTTGACCCAACTCATTTAAATGAGTTGGAGAAGAATCTTGGATAACACGATATGTCTTATGGGAAGGAGTGTAAATAGGTTATGAATAAATGAAATCCACCACTCTTTGAATATTATTCAATCTAACCACATTATCTTTGGAATTTGGTTCAACAAGACTTTCTATGTTATTGGTGGAAGAAGTGGGCTTGTCTTGACTTTCTTGGCTTGGTTAATGATTAGGCAAGCAGTCTTTATAGATAGCTAAATGAGCATTTGCTTGATTTAAAGCTTAAGTATTAGTGACTTATAGTCTTTGAAATCAACCTCATAGGATTGTTTATGCTTATGAATAATGGAATCATGATCAAAATTTGGGCCAAGAATAAATTCCATGGCTAAATTGTAGAGTTGTCTACAAGTCTCGTGAGAGTGACTCTAGCTAACATGAAACCAACAAAACTTATTAGGATAATACCATGATTTCATATGTCAATTAGGGTCAAGATATTATGGAAGAGGCTTGGGTATATGTTTGATAAATTTGGTTGAGGATAATGGCTTGTAGACATTAATGTTGTTTTTTGAGAAATGAAGATTAGTGTATTGTTGAGGCAGATCTGGTTCCAAAGAAGGGGTAAGAACTATAGCTTGAACATTGTGAATGGTGTCGTATGAATTAGTAACACCATCATTGGTAATATTCTAGTTTTTATTCTTTAATAATAAGTGAGGTCCCATGGAAGGTTGGGGCAGCTTGAATTGATGCATGAGGAAATCTTGTCTCTTGGCTTTGATCGATAGCTTCCTCCAAGGTACATGGAGAAAGGGTATGGACTCAATATTATAATTTAGGGAATAAAAAATTTGTAAAGAGATGAAAGAGAGTGCCATATACCATGTTATGTTCACATTTATTTGACAAAGTCTGCCATCGCTTAATAAAATGTTAGGTAGTTTCATTTTCATTTTGTTTACAATTGATGAAAAGTGTTCTCAAGAAGATCACTAGTTTGAAATTATTGAACTAAATCATTTACTAAGTCCTCCAAACTAGAGAGAGAGTGTGTTTTAAGTTGATTGTACCAATCCAAGGCATCACTGATGACGGTTTTGGCTAAGAGTTTGGTAGCAGCAAAGGTATTTAACTTGATCTAATCCTTGTAAAGATTTACAAATGTCTTGAGATGAAGGGTACGATCAGTTGATCCATTGTAAGAAATTGTACCTCCAATGTTAATGTTAGTGATTTGGGTGGTAAGAGGTTCATTTTTTAAATGCTTTATGACTTTGTTGACTAATGGAGGTTGGGGAATAAGATTACCTTGATAATATCAAAGAGGAAAAGTAAGAACACTATAGTTATATGTGCCCCAAGTCATTGGTTGAGGATTGGATTGAAGATTAAGAAGGTGATTTTGCATTTTCATCATTTGATTTTTATTATGAGCTTAAAATGTGTTCATTTGATTGAGAGTTTTTAATAATAGTTGATGAGTTTGATTAGTGTTATTAGAAGTAGTATTGGTGTTTGTGTTGGTGTTAGTGGCTTAGGTGCCATTAATAGCATTTATATGACCTTGAGAAGAGCTATGAGAATTTGAGGCACTAGTGTCAATTTTTCCTTGTGAAACAAAAGATGGACTAGTAAATGTTGAGAAGAAGAAGCACTAGAGGCATGACTGACTTGGGTAGCAAACAATAAACTAGTGGAAGGATTAAGGATAGTAGATCTTATGAGAGGTCCACTAGATGTAGAACCTACCATTTTAGTTAATATACTAGGCATGGAGGTGGAAGAAGTTAAAGAAGAAGATCTCATGACATAAGAAGGAGTCAATATTGAAAGAAGAGGTTGAGAAGAAAAGAAATTGGTACCCCAAAATCTAGTTGATAAAGTGGGAGTAAGAGAATGAGGTTTTTCAACTTGATAGTTAATCATGAGGTTATAAATGGTGGAAAGATCCTTCCCTCTACATTGAGGGAACTATGTGATAAATAAAATCATTTTTGGAGTATACTCTAACTCAATCTGATCCTCTAAGAGAAGAAGAGGGCTTTACTACAAAGGGGTATAAGGAGGGGTCCCATAGTTCATCATGTGGGCTGCAACATGAACATTACTAGCATTCATGAAAGGAGCCCTACTTTGTCTATGGGAAACCCTATTATTATTGGTGAATTCTATCATGTTTGTTGACTAAACTTTAGTGTTATCACAAAAAAGAATGTCCATGTAGAAAGGAAAATATGTAAGATGAGAAAGAAAAGATTTAGAAATTGACTGATAATAGTACTAGGTCTACCTGATCAACCTAGTGCAAAATAGGGATTGTAAAACTATACTAGGTCCATAGTATTGACCTAGTTTAGTGAACAATGATTGGCACAAAGAGGTAAAGATGCTATAAATAGTACTAGGTTGACTAGGTCAACCTAGAATAGTGTATAGGAGCTAAAAAGATACTAGGTCAACGAGGTTGACCTAGTATAGTAGATAGGGAAGAAAATAAAGATGATAAAAAGCTATGAATTGAAGAAAGATAATTACAAGTAATGTAAGAAAGTAGTAAGTAATGAAAGGGAAATAAACAATCAATTGAAATGATGTTGGCCAATTTAATTGATGCACACAAATAAAAATATTGCACTAATATTGGCTAATGTAATATTTTTCACACATAATTGATTAAAGAGTAAGCAAAAAACTTGAAATTAAAACTAGCTACTTGGTCAACATATAATGTTGATTAGATTATTAAGAATCATTTTGAATGTGAAAGGGAGATTAGCTATAAGCAAGGTAATAGATATAAATCTAAGGATAGTTTTAAGTAAGTTTAGGATGAAAGGGACTATAGTGGTAATGATATAGGCTTGGTATTGGGGCCTACCCCCTCACTTCACACATCATAGAAATAAAGGTAACAATTGCTTAGCCAAAATATACCATTAACCATGATTTATACTTGACTAGAGCATCAAGTTGGCTTCCCCCTTGGTGATGAAATACAAGCAGGTTAGCCTAGGTATTCAAATGTTTGAATACTTATTTATGTTTATGTGATTTATCCATGTGTGCAAAAGAATATAAATAGTGAAACTAAATGATTAATTGAAAATCCCCTAATTAGACTATGTGATTTATTCTAAGCATGCAAACAACTCAAAAAAATATATGTGATTAGCTTATATGGTTTATTCCAAATTTAAAACAAGGTATAGTTGAGAAATTATATATACAATCATATAGAATAGGGTTGATAGGGTCAAACCTATACTATGGAAGCAAAATCTGAAAATGAACTAGGTTGGTTAGATCAACCTAGTTATTTTAGAAAAAATAGAACAAGGTCCACAGGGTCGACCTAATTGATTGTGTGAAGGTAGTTTTGAAGATTACAAACTATGAAAGGAAAGTACAAAAATAAAAAGATACAGAGGAATAAAAACTGACCTAAATGGTTTATATTTGAAAAGGAGAAGATTGTTTATCAAGAACCTTGGATAAAACTATCAAAACTTTGTAAACTAGGTTGAGCTAGTCGATCAAGCAATATAGGGACTTGCTGAAAAAGTGGTGAAAATTCACTAGGTCAAATCAGTCCACCTACTAAGATGAATAGGAACTCTAGAAACCTAAAAAAAATTTATTAGGTTGAGATAATCGATCCAATTATATGAATAAAATTTTGTAAGTTTTGAAACCTATACTCGGTCGAGCTAGTTGAGCCAATTACCTGTACTTACAAACTTGTGTGTAAAGATAAATAAATAGGTCGATAGGGTTATATAGAATAGTAAATATATGATAAAAATAATGATGAATAGAAATGAAATAAGTGAAAGAAATCTTGTAAGAGTTTGATTCACATCAGGTTCACCAGAATGTATGTAATCAAAAATGTATCATATCCATAAATCAATCCTAGATCAAATGGGGTAGAGAACACCTACACTTTTGATTGGGGGGCATACAATGTTTAAGTGAGAGAATGACCAATATGAGGATCTACTAGACCTGATTATGGGATCACTTTTCACAACACACCATGTGAGATAGGGTTCCAAAGCCTATAATCTAACATAATCGCATAACAACCCTAAAAGAGTCCTATGATTTAATACTTCACTAATCTAATAACAAGAAAAGTAAATCTAATCTAGTGTAAACCAAATATTTGGGTACAAAGTGGGGGTTAGAAATAAAATAAATAAACAACTAAACTAAACATGTATAGAAGACATATACTCCCAACAATGTATACAAAATCCTAATACATGGAAGAGAAGAATACAAATGCTCTATCTATCTACTCTTACAAAGGAGGAATAAAGTTAAGAATATTTACCTTTGAAGACAAACCTATTGAGCCTTAATCTCCCCATTGGCCAAGGTGATTTTAAAGATATTTTCATAGTATGTAAGGATAACTAAGATAAATTAGCTTTAGGCTACACAACCTATCTAAGCATCCAAAATACTTATCCATAAAAGAAGATCATAACTCTAAAGAAAGTATTGAACCCTAAGGATTTATTCCCCAAGTAGAATGGTCAATAGGTAGATGTTAATTCACACTTCTTCACTTAATTATTCTCTCTTATAAAATGGTGGTAAATGACCTTGTATATATAGTAGTATCTTACCTTAAAAACATTTGATAATGTTGGTTGTGCTAGGTCGACCTATTAGACTTAACATGTTTTTGGGGATAACTCTCTATGTCTATACTAGGTCAATGAAGATGCCAACAAACCAAAAGAAATAAAAAGTCCCTAAACTATGTTAGGTCAACCTGGTTGACCAAGCATAACCAATAGGTTAAAAAGGTACTAAGGTAATAAATTAAGGATAAAACATAACAAATGATAGTAATAGGTAAAACTAAGAAGAATAAGCTTGGTTTTAATGGTTTTAGGAGGCTAGAGTGTGGATGGCAAGTGGAAAAAGGAACAACAATCTTACAAAACATTGATGGTCTATCCACCCCTTTCTCAATGTACCCCTTAAGGCATGCACTCAGAGAGATTAAGACTCGATAGGTTCCTACAAGATATGAAGTGTCAATAATCAATAAAATTTAAAAATATTATGTTTATATAGACTACTAGTACTATAGAGAAGACATAATGATCTAAATTATGGGTGTCCTCAAGCATACCCTCCACTTATTATATTTTATCTTAAATCATTTGGCAGAATAGGCAATCACTTACCAACTGGTGAAGGGCATCTTTGGCTTTTCTATAGTCTGATATCAAAAGGCATGCCCACCACTCCTAATCATTATCAGGTACCATGTGTATAAGGCTTTCCCTCCCCTATAGAATATGGTGGTTGGGTGGGACTCCTTTGCCCTAATGAGAACAAATATTTGGCATTTGGACCCCAAGGGGATGATTAGATCTTGCTTGACATAGTATTCATCCCACATTAATATCAACTATAGTCATCAAATAAATAATTATGATAATATATATTTGGATGATACTAATGACTAAGAGGTATTATCTCAAATTGTAAATAAGAATAAGAAGAAAGGAAATAAGGTGGTATTCCCATCTACTCTACCTCCATCTCCTACCTGATATGTAGAGGATCTAAAAACAACTCATGTTATCTCTAAGAGGATTTTATAGGGTATCACACCACTTTATCCTCATCATTCTCTAGTTTTATCTTTACCTCCTCCAATAGATCTTGTTCTTTATGTCTCAGCTCCACCTCTACCTCCTCTAGCAACTCCAATACTCTAGTTGTGACCAATTCAGACCCACATTACTTGATGATATGCATCCCAAGCATAGCTAGCTCAGCCATCAGCACCTCAACCTTGGGTTAAACAGACTCCAAATTTTTATTTGAATAATATTTTAAGGCTTCCAATAAGCACTGGCATAAGTTTTACCCATTACACCTCTTGTCTCTTCTATTTCCTTTCTACCCCTCACTCCCACTACATTCCAACTCCCAGTCCTGACACCCATAAGTTATGATATACTCCCATAATACCTCCCAAGTGGGTGCCTTCTATTTTATTTACTGCACCCCTCCATAATTTACCTATTTACCTTTGGTCTCGATCCTCTTGAGCATATTTACTTCTTCATTTCCCTTCAACCCATCCATTCTGCAACCTAGAACCCTCTTGGTGCCTTATTTGTGTTTGCCTTCAATCCAGGTACCATCGAGCACATCTTCATAAATAAGCATGGATACGACCATCAAGAGCATACATCCAATCATAAGAACCATCTTTATGCCCACTCTAATCATCTTAGCACCTCCCTTAATAGTTTTAGTTCCTCCACCATTGGCCCCTATAGCTCCTACTATTCTAGCTAGTCCTTCTGTCATAGAATCCAAGGTTGACCACCTAGGTAAGAGGCCTAAGAAGAAGCATAAGGCAGCCCATACTTTGACTATAATTCAAATTCCTTATACTCCAATCTAACCTCATACACTAGCCTCAATGGTTCCTTTAGCCCCATCCACATCACATTAGTGCATTTCTCCCTAGCCCCCTTTCTCAATTATCGAGGGTGCCTTGGGATTTATCTTAAACCAACTAATATCTTACCTTATATTTAATGACCCTTTCTTAGCGATAATTCCCCTTCAATTAAACATGACCTAGGAGTAGTGTCAAGAATAGATGTTCCCATGGGAGTCCCCTTTCATCCTTCCTCCTTTTGCTCCTATGCCCCCTCTACCTCCACTAATTTCCTTGTTCACCCCCTCTACTTCCTCTAGTTTCCCTTCCCCCTTCACCACCATATTATCCACCCCTCCTAAACCTCCCATAACATGGGGGATGATCCCAAGGTCATAATAACTAGAGATGACTTCGCAGGGTGACCCAAATGTATATTAGAGTTTTGATTGAACTTCGGGGAACATGAAAAGGTGATTGAACTAGAGGTTCATCTAATAGGGTAACCCATTGGTTTGGTATACCATAAATATTTATTTTCCATCACTAAGGTGAAGACTCCCATTGGGGAAGAAAGGATGGTTGAAGATCTAGTCTCTATTCTCTAGGTAACCCATGATATGTTAGAAAAGTTCCTCAAGGACATGTAAAGCAAGGTTCAGACCTTGAAAGCCTAGGTTAAGAACTCTTTCCCTATCAAACCAATTAAGTAGGTAAATGATGCCCTCTTAATAATATTATAAATTTTTTAAAGTAGTGGAGACCCTAGCTAAGACTTATGTACTTATCCAATGGACTCAGGCTTACTTGGAGAGGATAATAAAGATTGATAGAAAGTGTAGGAAGTTATAAGTTGTGATTAACAAGGGCATGTTACTAGAGTTGAAACTAATTACAACCTTAGACTTGGGGTTATATCAAACATAAATTAGGCACATGAATGTGACTATGGAGTGGTTGGTTGTGACTCATACTATAATTGGACCTTTAGAAGATGGTAGGAAGAAGATATTAACCTACTTTAAGGAGGTCAATATCTTTATGTTATTCCACTTAAATGGTACCCTTTTGGATCAAGGAGAATTTGGATTCCACTAGGGTTAATTTGACCAATTCATGAGGGATAAGATCACAAAGTGAATAAAGAAGGAGCCTAAGAAGTTTTGGATCTATCAATGTAATCCATGATGAGCATCAATTAGGTCTCTAAGGTCTATGTATCAATGGAAGCATTCTTTCATGTATATTGAAGGTTAGAAACTCATGCTGAGGTGATATTTAGGGATCCCTTGATGAACCTTTCAAATATGGATAATAAATTTGACCTCGTGGTGGCCATGTTGGAGGCTAGAGATTTTATATCAAAGTAGTTAGGGGTTGGATCTTCATAGTTGCCTCTGTGTATTAACTAAGTGGTCCCCTACAGATTTCTTATAGGATTAAAGGATTTATTTGTTTTAAATTTTGAATTATGGTTGTCACTATCATGATTGGCCATCATGGCCTAAGATGAAAATATCACACTATTTGGAGGTGAGTCGTATCCTCATCTATATAAGGAAAGGTCATGTTATAATATAAGGGTTGATAAAAAAACATGATTGAAAGTGATATAAAATTATAGCTAGGATTTCACCTATTTATTCCCTCATATTTTTACACTATAAAATTAGCCAAGATTATTTATTGTATCAACACTTTATTTTAATTAATACAATTCCTATTTTTTACTAAGGGTTTATCTTACATTTCAGTTATCTTTCCTCTCCCTTCTGAATGCTTGTCAATGCTAGATTAATTAGATTCATACTTTGTTACTATATGTGTGAAGGTTATGATGTGATTTTATATTATAATCATTTTTTGAGATCTCTCATTTCTCTTTTATATTACTATTAATTTATGTGTTAATTTACAAATTACCACTGGGTGTTTATGTGTAGTTTGTTATAAACTCCTTGTACTTATATTTAGTGAGTGTTCATATTTGAAGAACCCCCATATTTCCATATAATCTTCCCACTATGTGTTCTTATAGGTATAACTTTAGTGAAACTTAGTCTATAGTGGTATAACTATAGTAGGGGCACTTGGTTTGATGGTTGATGCATTGAGTTCATTCTAGATCTAGAGGCTCTCTTCTCTGCTTTACTCTTCCCTCATTTTTTGTGTTTGTTTTATAATATTGAATTACCCCTTCCCATTTTATTTATAAATATAAAATCATAATACTCGAACTCCCATAATAACCTTTGATAATTAGACCTATGTTTAAGAACTTCATATTAAACTTTTAGTTGTTACAATACATCTCTTGGAGAGTATTCATGTAGACTCCATTTGTGAAGTCAAATACTCATAGTCATGTAATGGGATGATCCCAAATCACTCATAAAATGGAGGATGAAAGTCTGTAGTTATCCCCATATTATCATTTATGTAATAACCAATCTCATGAGTATTTCAAGAATTAAGACATTAGAGTGAACAATAACTTATGCTAGAAAAAGGGAGGATAGGAATATTACAGGCTTATCATCAATTTTTTGAGTGTGTAGAGATCATTTCTATTGATAATAACATGATAAACACTATTTTATTATGAAGCATATTAGAGAAGATTTCACCCATTACTAGGGCTAGGCCATGTCCTGGCTGATTGGTTATTTCCTCCCTATTTTTTCATAAAAAAACCTAGGCTCAACCAACCTAGACCTACTATGATTCTAATTAGTTTATCCCTATAACCTCACCTAGATTTTTAGCCTAAGATGGCTTGGTTAGTTGGATCTATCATTAATGTTCCAAGATTTATCCATGATTTACCTAGTAACCTTGAGGTATCTTCCCCATTTCACCCCAAATGTAAGATGAACTCTAAAAGAGCACATAACATTCTATAAATTAACATGATACTCTTTAATATAGAACATGAGGATGCCACATGTATGATTTTCCCTTAACACTAATGTAATTAGCATATTATTGGTTATTCAACATTTTTTAAGACTCTATTCTAAGTTAGGACCATTTCAACATTTTTTTCCTCGCCTAATTTGGGTAAGTGATAGACTCCAGTTTCCTATATCAGCAATTTATTTGTATCAAAAGGGAACCCAATGAACCCATTAGGAACTTAAATGCTAGGTTTTAGAATATGTACAACTAGGTCACTATGCTTTATCAACATAATCTTTAGCTAGAATTTCAAATGTATAAGAATGTGTTAGACCCTTGGATATCCATGTTCTTAAGGACAGCCATAGTAGACCTATAATAAACTTATGTAGGGGCCATAAAAATAGATAGGCAACTAAATATTCAAGACCACATGATGACTGGCACTCCTAATATGATACCATAGATTCTTGAATTGATATTTTTTCCTAATGTTAATATAGTACCCTAATGTTTTAACCATTCCCTGTAATACACCAAATCATGTTGGTTCATCTCATTTCAAACCAAAAATTAGGTTTCATTAACCTATGGGGCATGAAATGACCTCTCAAATTAAACACCAGATGACCTTGTCTACAACTAAAAATACCCAAACCACACCTTAATATTCTACCAAGAATGAGTTAGATGCCATTTAGTGGATGGTATAAAAACTTAACAATGACTTCCTTGCACTACAAAGGCATGTGAGTAACTCTAATGCAAAAAGTTCTAAGAAAAAATACCCATATCAAAGACCAAGAAGGAATTATAACCATATTCATAACCCCTCATAACTTTCACCTAATATGCTACCCAAAATCAATATCTTTGAGATAACCTTACCTAATTAGTTTCAAGTGCATAACACAATAACACATGAGGAACTAGACTACACATAATTTGGTTCTACTTTTGAGATCTTATTAAAGGAAATGGAATAATATGAGGTGGTCTATAATCATCCTAAATCCTCTAACATGGGCAAGGCCCCTAGTACTATTATGGTGTTAGAGACCATGGATTTCCCTAACCAAGAAGAAAATGATCCAAAGTAAGGGTATTAGTGAGGCATAAGCATTTAATCAATTCCAAAGAAGTAATTATGCCCTCAAGAATTGGCAATAAAAACAGCCCCTTACTACCACAACCCCCTTAATAATGGTGCAACCCCACCAGACCAAAATGCTAGGAATGATCCCCCACCTCCAAGACCTCAAAAACCTAAGGCATCTATGGAAAACCCCTTAGTCCAAAGTAAAGGAGGATATTACATAGAGGCAGATATGAAAAATATTAAGGCCAACACTACCCTTCATTATATTTCTCAAATCACAAAGCAATGGGATCTCCTACTAAAATCCTTGACTCAAAAGTTAACCCCATAGGCTAGGCCAAAACCAAGAGCAACACACACCAATATGCTCATTCATAAAAATAATCTAGAGGTTCCCCCTTTCCTGTTAAACATATAGTTATTTAAAATTAATATACATAACTACTTATTATATTTAGGAGCCTTAGCCAATGTGATGCTAGTGGGTATATGTGAGAAGCTCAGGTTGGTCCCCATAAATTTAAACAAGGTAGTGGTTTAGCTAGACAAGTTAGAAGTATAAGTGATAGGTGAACTACTCAATTTCCATATCTATTTAGAGTCTAAATTTAATATTAAACACTTCATATACATTCAAGTAGTGGATATCCCCAAAGCCTATGGCATGATCCTCAGTAAGGATTGGTCCAAATCCCTAAATGGGTATATGACCATAGATTTATCCCATATGTGGTTACCGTGGAGAGGAGTATCCAACCAATTATGGGTAGATATATAAACTCACATGAAACACATGATAACTAATTAAAATTCCATTAATGAGAAGGTGAACCATATTTACTCAAACCTAGGCATCTACATGTTGAGCACAAAGCCACTCAAAGATCAAACTAGTCAAATCCTAGGTCTACTTGGACTATGGTATCTTTATATAGATGGATCTCATTCTAAATAAGGTAATAGGTCTTGTGGTATACTTATATAACCTCTGGGGAGAAAACATTTAACATCATATAGGTTGTACTTTCACTACACAAATAACCTGGCAGAGTATTAAGCTTTAATCTTTGGATTGTAATTTGCATTAAAATACAAAGCAAATGAATTAAGAGTATTTGGCAATTTTGAGTTGGTGGTGAAAAAATATTAAGAATAAATTTAAATTAATTTTATCATATCTTAGGAGGTATAATCATAGGTATAGGGACCTAATTGAGATGTTTAATGCATTTAACATCATCCCTATCCCCCTAGAGGAAAACCAAAAAGTTGACTCACTAGCATCTATGGAAACAAACCTAACCCCCTTGGATGACACTGAGTTAAAATAATTCTTTGTGAAGCTCATCCCATGTCCCTCTATCCTAAGAAACATGAAAAACTTTTAGGTCTTCAAGGATGACCAACAAATCATCTAATTTCTTAGTAATAAGGGAATATTTGAGACCCAAGTTATAGATGAGAAAGATAGAGACAACCCTTGGAATGAGTTCGATAAATATGGGATCTTGAATATTGATTGGAACTAGATCTTGAAGGTAATTATTTCATTGGAAAGATAATTTGATGATTTAGATCCCACCTTCCAATTGAAAAGAACCAATTTTGAAGACCAAAAGTGCTGACTCATCAAACTTAGCCTAGTAGAAAATACCTAGATGGTTAATGTGGGTCCTGACTAGACAAACCACTATTGGAGTAGTTTTGAAGGTTATAGTTGAGATATAAATATGTGATTATCTAGGCCTATGGGGATCTTAAGTTCTTTTACCTAAGAGTAATCAGTCACACTATCCCCCTAAAACCTAGCCAAAACCCCTTTAGGTAAATATAGAGGGTGGCAACCCCAATCATAGAGCCTTTAATACACAATTAATTCCATAATTTGCTCTCTAAAGTGATAATTCCTTGGTTTTCCACTCCACCTAGGTGGGCCAACTTGGTGCCTGTGTGAAAAAAATGAAGAAATTTGCTTGTGCATGGGCTTTCAAAACTTGAATCGAGCCTCAAATAAAGATAGTAACCCATTATCTTCCCTTTACAAGATGATCTAAAATGTGAGTGGCTCTCAAATGATGTCCTTTCTAGATGGTTTCTTCAAATACAACTAGGTCTTGGTCAACCCCGAAGACAGAACTAAGATTACTTTCACCACCAAGTAGGGTGTATTGTATTATAAAAGAATGCCCTTTGGGTTGATCAACACTAGTTCCACTTTCTAAAGGGAAATGGACTTCAACTTTGAGGCATTAATAGGTAAATGTATAATAATCTATTTGGATGACCTAAGTATGTTTTCAAAATATAGGTCAGATCATGTGCACCACTTGGAAAGGGTATTTAAAAGATGTATAAGGTATAGTATTTCCTTAAATCCAAAGAAGAGCCACTGTAGGTAATCTTCTTAGTCACACTATCATAAAATATGGTATTTATATCAACCCTAAAATGGTGGATTTAATTTCTAAACTTCCTTTATCAAGTAGTAAGAAGGAACTAAAGTCCTTTGAGAAAATCAATTTTGTACATAGATTTATTTATGGATTTGCTAAAATAGTAAAACCCTTGAATGCAATGTTGAAATAGGATGCAAAAGTGGAATGTAATATATAATCAAAGAAGTCTTTTAAAGATATTAAATGTGTTATTATGCAAGCACTAGTCATCATCATCCTAAATTATATGCATGATTTATATATCTATCCCTTTACTTTAGAGCACACCATTGTTGCTTGACTCACCCAAATATTATAGGGAGAAGAGAACCCCATTGATTTTATCATCACTAACTATAAATATGTTTAACTCATATATTCTACCCTAGAAAAGAATGCCTATGCCCTAGTCAAGGCAGTGAATAAATTTAGACATTACATCCTCTAGAATAAAATGCACACAATTATCCCAAACCTGACTATAAAATAGATGCTAAGAAATAATGAGTTGGTTAAAAGAAGAGGATGATGGATGATGAAGTTACAAGATTACAACTTGGAAATCAAGATGGCCAGACTAGTTATAGGATAATGCCTTACTCATCTAATAATAGAGATAGACCTAAGGATTATAGTACACCAAGTAAACCAAAAGAGGGTACTACAATCAAATCAGTATGCCCTGATCATGCTCTTTTTACTCTATGGAAACACACCTTCGAGACTCAACCACACATAAAATACGGTCCTTTAATTGAAGGCTATGAAATATATGTTGAAGAAGGGGATTTCTTTTCAGAAAGAACCATGAAGGAATCTATCTACTATGTGTATCATAAGAAGTCAAATAAAAATTATCAAGTTTCCATGAAATATTAGGATACAACCACCTGTAGTAAATTCCATGGCCCATAAAGTTCTTTGAGCAATCTACTATTGTCCCACACTGTTTAAAGATATTCATTTCCATGTCCACTTCTACCATTAGTGTGAGACATTTTCTAAATGATAAACATATGCATCAATGTTGCTACAACCTGATGTGGAGTCTATCCCATTTTCACAATGGGAGTTGGATTTCATAGGGGTCATCAACACCAATTCATTAGTTAGCCATAAGTTGGTTCTTACGAGCATGAACTATTGCACCAAGTGGTCTAAGGTAGTTGTAACTAAAAGAATCACCACTACTAATGTTATCAAGTTCCTTGAAAACACCATAACCACCCATTTTGGGATTTGGTATGTGATAATGGTATTTCCTTTCAATCTATAAAATGGGCCTATAATAATGGGATCACACTAAAGTTCTCATCCAATCACTACCCACAAGGGAAAGAATTGGTGGAGTCCACTAACAATAATTTTATTTATGCTATAAATAAATCATCTAGAGAAAATCCCCAAGAAAGGTACTAATTTATGAATTTTTCCCTATGGGTAGACCTTACCAGGGATTAAAAAACCCCTCAAAATCTCTCATTTCCTTATAGTTTATGGACTGGATCCAATCATGTTGATCATGCTCAAGTTTTTGACTTATAAGTTCATTTAACAATTCATGAAGCTAGATGATAAGGTAGATTTCATACTCAACCTAATTTAGTTGAAGGAATCTTGGGATGAAGCTCTATTAAGATTTATCAAAAACTATGATACAGTTAAAAGGTGGTTCGATAAGAGAGTAAAAATCAAGAACTTTAGGATCTCTAACTTGGTCCTAATGTGGGACAAGGCTCATGAGAAGAAATCCCAACAATTGAAATTCTATCCCCTCTAGATTGGCCCATACCAAATATTGAAATCTTGGGATAGAACACCTTCTATCTCAAATATATCAAGGGAAATGAACTACCACCTCTAGTAAATGGGTAGTTCCTAAAACACTATTTCTTGATTGTCCCCTCTAGTGTGGTTTTTGAGTAATCCAATTAGAGGTGGTAATGTATATATTAGATAGGTTTGTTTTTGTTGTGTGTTTAATTTTATTTTATGTTTTGTTTTGCTTTGTAATTTTACCCTCTAGTTCCCTCTTTGTTTTTTAGTTTTCCTCTAGAACTTTGCCCTATAGTAGCCACTCCAAGTTATGGCCAAAGCCCAAGAGGATCTTTGAGAAGTAGGAATACCCAAGTTAAAACCTTTAATCTAATCAAGTTAAGGATAGTAATTGAAAATTTTGACATTCTATATCTAAGATTCCAATGATTCAAAAAGAAATAGGTGGATTTTAGAGCATCCCATATCCTAATAGAGCCACCAAACTACACTTAATAGAATGTCTCAAGAAAACACTAGATTATCTATGTAAATCAAATACGGGTTGGGCATTCAAATATTCCTCATCATCCATTCACCATTGTCTTGGTCCTAAACCCTTAACAAACTATACTAATAAATGATAATATTTTTACAAGGAATCTTGGAAAAGGATAAGAAAAGCATTTGGAATCTAAATTCTAAGTCTTCCTCAAAAGGGCTTTATAGGCAATCTCCACTACAAGCTTTCTATCTTAGCTAGTAGTGGAGCAATGCCATGAATAGGACCATAGATATCTTTGTCTAGGCTATGGATGCTTTTTTGGTAGAAAATTAATGCCCCATCCATCTCCCCTCAAATCCATCAAGCCATCAACGCCCTAGATGAAGCCTGATAACCAATCTAGCCTCTATTACTTGAATAAAATTTGGGATTAAATGGAAAATAAAAATTAGTTATTCCACACACTGGTGGCCATCTAAAAGGTGAAAGCTCAAAATTTCACTTGATATTGTGAGACTTTAGTGCCTCATTTTTCCTTTTGTAAATAAATATCCCTCTTACAATTTATCTTCTATGCAAGGAGAGGAATTAAAATTGCTGGGGTTATAAGTGCTTCTCATCACTTTCACCATGGAATTCATAATTTTTTGTGGCTAACATGCCCCTTCTATTCAAAAAGGGGGACCCCTCTTCTAAAATCCTAAGAACCAGAGCTCCAAGGTCTTTTCTTTTATTATTATCAATTTTTCTTGAACTAAAATCCTTGGAATATTATGTCACCTTGATTTCCCCAAGTACTAGCAAGCCTTATTTACTTTTCTGACTAAGGTAGACTTGTTATTTTGTGGATTAAGGTGATAACATTATAGATACACTTTCAATAGAAGATCTCATAGTCTCATTCCTTTTCTAGAGCAACAAACCCATTACCTTTCTTGGGAACAAAATCTTAATATAATATGAGTAGGTATTATATATATTGCATACCCTTTTCAATTTTACGGTCTTTTTTATGGGTTTCATAGGAGATTCTGGGAGAACCCAACCTAATCAGAAGGCACCACGTCATCAAGTTTTTAGAGCAGCCAATCACTAGACATGTCAAAGATGTTAGAGCTTGAGAGATCCAAACCTAATCTAAAGGTGCCATGTCACTGAGTTGTTAAAGTGGAAAATCCCTAGACCTGTCATAGATGTTATATCTTGAAATATCTCAGTTCATTAGAAGGCACCATATCACTGAGTTTTTTTAGTAGCCAATCCCCAAACTTGTAATATATGTCAAATCCTAAGAGAGCCCAACATAATTAGAAGGTGCCATGTCATCAAGTTGATTAGAGATGTCAGAGCTTGAGAGAGCTTAGAATAATTAGGAGGTACCACATCATTGAGTTGTTAAAGTAGATAGTCACCAGACCTATCATAGATGTTAGAACCTAGGATAACCTACCTAATCATAAGGTATTACATCACTGAGTTGTCATAGCGATTAGTCCCTAAACCTATCAAATGTGTCAAATACTAGGAGAGCCTAGCCTAATCATAAAGTGCCACATTACTGAGATGTCAGAGTGGCTAGTCCCTAGACCTATCATAGATGTAAAAGCCTAAGAGATCCTAGCCTAGTTAGAAGGCAACATATTACCATGTTGTCAAAGTGGCTAGTCCTTAGACCTATTAGAAATGTTAGAGCTTAATAAATCCTAACTTAATCAAAATATGCCACATCATTGAGTTTCTAGAGTGGACAATCCCTAAAACTATCAACGATGTTAGATCTTGGGATAGCCTAACATAATTAGAAGGTACCATGCCACCTAATAAGGTAGATGAATTGGTGGCTACCCAAGGCCCTAAAAGGGTCAAAATAGGGTATAAATGAAACTAGAGAACCAATCAAAAAGTGTCATGTGTCCTTAAGTGGAACCACACCCTTAATAAGTTTATGACATGGACTATGAATCCATGCCTAGGTATTAATCATTAACATGAGTATCAATGAGTAGATGACATGTGGTGTAAAGTGGGAGTTAACCTGGAAGACTCTAAGAGATGTGATAGTGTGCCTATCATGCATTGGGCATTAACAAAATAGAAGGTTGGGCCTAATTGGATAGTTTTAAAAAATTATATCACCATTACTAAATCTAACTAACAACAGAGGATTGTGGGCTTTAAAACTAACTCTAGATTTATAAATAAAGAGAGGAAATCTAGCCACCAACTCATATTTAAATTTGCATCAAGTGAGCCACTAAATTCCATTAATACAGGAGGCTATGTGAATGAATTTATAAAATCCTAAGGAAATCCCACTAAGGATTACCACTTAATACCTTTGATATCACTCCAACTCTTACTTTTTTATTTCTTGCAAAGTACGCATGTGTTTCATGCCTCCTATGCTTAGAGCCTTCCTCTCCATTCTTCTATAATGGTTTCATCCTCTTCAAAACCAAAGGCTAAGTCTAAGTACTGGTATATCATATTCCCAATTGGCTTGATGAAGTTTGAACACTATAATGACATATTAAAATAAGTTAAGCAAGTGTTGAGAGACTCAGGTTCTGATGATGACCAATAAGTAGAATTTTAGGATGCTATTTGGTCATATAATAAATGTGAACTTCATAAATTTGTGACTAATCTAGAGGTATTTCCCTACACTAAATTATTTTGAAAACTCCTTCTCACTACCATCCAATTGTTGGATAGGTTCCATGATTGGGTGTGCTCACCAAACTCTTGACACTATATTGTTGACATCTCTAGGAATGCCTGTAAGTTGTATTATTTCTTCCTTAATTATACCTCTTATGATGTGGTAGTAGTAAAGGCCTAGACAAATACCTACCAAATATATGACATCCTACAAGATTGGGATGATAACCCAAATGATAAATGGGTTAACAAGGAGGATATAAATGTATAAACAGTCCATACCTTTCAAGAAGAAGTCTAGGTAGGCATGATTTTATTGAACCAATTATTTAGGGCCCAAGACTGCTTACACATTAACAAACTATGGGTGCCCCTCCTCCATATGATCCTCATATGTTCTAAATTTACAAACATGGGAGGAATAATCAACTTGAAGTTGGTCAATACCATCACAGATGCCCAAGATGGAGGTAATTTCTATATTATGAGCTACCTTGTGGACACAGTCTATAGGATGCTCTCCTTTAAATCTTTATCTTTTCTTGCATGGGTTCTTAGGGGCTTGATGGTCCATGTAATATTCTAAAAACTATATGGCTACTAGTTTTAAAACCATATCTAGGACATCTGTAAGTACTTATATCTATTAGTCGATAGCATGATCAATAAGACCTTGATGCCTTTCTTATCATAAGTAATCTAGGATTCCATCACTACCAATAGGGTCTATGGGTACTATAGATAAAACACCATGATCTAGATTATAGATGTCCTCATGTAGTCCCTTTACTCTCCATACTTCATTCTAGATCATTTGGTAGAGCAAGAGATCACTTACCAATTGGTGGAGGATATCTTTGGCTTTTGTATAGGCTATTAATAGAAGGCATTCCCACCACTCTCAATCACTATTAGGTATCACATATACAAGGCCTTCCCTCCCCTATAGAATATGGTATCTGGGCATGATTCTTTCTCCTTAGTGAGAGTTGAGCTCTAGCATTAGGACCCTAAGGGGATGATCAAAGCTCATTTAACACATCAACCCACCTTAATATCAACTATAATCATAAAATAGAGGATGATGATGATCTATACTTAGATGTTACTGATGACTAAGAGGTATTGTATCATATTACAAAGAAGAAGAAGCAAAAAGGAAATAAGGTGATAGGCGCATCTACTCCCCCTTCATCTCTTTCTTGATCTATGGAGGATTCAATACCAACTCCTCTTGATATCTCTAGGAGGATTTTGTAGGGCATCCTACCACATTATCCTCCTCATGATCTAGTTGTAGCTTTACCTCCTTTAGTGCCTCTTATTCCTTATGTTCCAAGTCCACCTCCTTTGACATCCCTAAGGGTCCATATATGACCAAGTTAGACCCATGTTACTCAATGTAAATCATCTTAGGCACATCCAAATTAACCACCAACACCTCAACCCTAGGTCATATAGACCCTAGGTTTGATGTGAATAGAATTCTAAGGGAGAGATTAGAATGAGGCTCCCAACAAGTAATAACACAAGATCTACCCATTTCACCTCTTATCTCTTTCATCTCCCTTTCACCCCTCACTCCTACCACTTTCTAACTTCCAATTATGGTACCCACAAGTTCCACTCCACTCCTACAAGGCCCCCAAGTGGTGCCTCTTGCTTTCCCCATTGAACCCCCTCTATCATTTACCTAAGTACCTTTGAACTTGGTCTTCCATAGAATCCTTACCTCTTATTTCCCCTCTATCCCATCCATTTCATAACCTGGAACCCTCTCAGTGCATTTTGTGGGTTTTCTTTTAGTACAGGTACCATCAAGCACATCTTCATCAATGAACATGGTTGGGAGCATATTGATAGTGGTAAAAACTATCCTGATACCTATTGTAGTCATCCCAAAGCCTCCCATAGTAGTTTTATTTACTCTACCATCATCCCCTATAGTTCTTTATATTTTCTCCAATCCTTCCACCATAGCATTCAATAACCAACTTGGGTAAGATGCCCAAGAAGAAGTTATGGATGAATAGAGTTGACTAGGTCAGCTTAGTCTACAAGGTGAAGGAGAATAAAAAGGCTAATTATATAGTAGTAGACTAATTTTGTTTACTAAGAAATGGGGCCAACTATGTAGTAGTGGGCCAACTTAGTTGTTTTGAAATTTTGATGTAGTATTGGTGATAAAGGTTGATTATGTACAATAGGGTTGATATAGGAATGTAAGGCAAAAAGTTGGATGACCTAATATTTTATAAGATGATTTAATAAGAATTTTATATGGTTAATATAGTATCCCAAATGAAGCACAAGGTCAATTTGGTATTGAATAGGCCAATTCTATATAAAATGGAAAAATTAAATCAAACTAGTTAAGTTTTTTAAAGTTTGAAGAGTGAATTTTGATTATTAATGACATGGAGATATGATACATCCTTTATTATATTTGATATTTTACAAAGACACTAGAGGTATTGGTGATTTATTGATGCATCATGGCTAATATATCTTCTATATTGGTTGATAGACATGGATAGAGCATGATTAGTTATACTGGGCCTGGGAGGTATTATGGAAATGAGTCACATCCCATTAAGTGTTGATCTCATTATCATGTTCTTCATAACATGGGAAAAATTAACTAATATTTTTTGATGGCTAGTGGATGGGGATACCGTAAAGGTGGGTATGACACTAGAGGACATCCATGCATTTCTTAAACTACCTATAGGAGGGACACTAGTGATCACAAGGATACCAAATGACCTTGAGGAGAGATACGCACTAGCCAGGTGGGAAATATGCTCAAATAGGATATACCTAGGTTTATAGGTCAATATTTTTGATGTATATATCACATATATTTTAGACATAAAAAATGTTATGATCAAACTTGTGACAACATGAGTGTTATGTCACAAGTCAGATGGTAAGGTACCATTATATGTGATAGCCTTATGAAAGTCCATTTTGAATCAGGGGTGTTATATGATTTTGGGTCTACCATATGGGTCTAGTTCATACATGATATGTATGGGATGATATATAGAGGGAAGAAGACCATGAGACTGATGGTGTTGTTGAGTGCTTGGATATTGTTGGCTAATTTTGGCCTTCATACCAATGTTTTACCTAGATAGATTAGATGAGCAAAGTTATGGATGGAATGAGTGGACCAAAATTATGAGAAGAAGATATAATATTGCTTAGAAGGATTTTGAAACACTTTAAGTAAGATTAAATTAAATTTTTTTGATCCTTAGCAAGTAGGCTTGGAAACAGGTCTAGGATTGTAAAGTGAAAATGACCAATAGGTTCTCATGGTATTCCAAGTGTTTAGGGGAATGAATCAAGTTGTAAAACGTCTTAAAATTTGATTGGAGCCTTATAAAGAGATAAAAATGACATAAGTAATCTTGTAATAACTATTCCATCACTTGGAAAGCTTCTCAAGCCAAAATATTGCAAGGACATGAACTTATTCATGCCTAAATCATGCTCTATAAATTTTATATCTTGATGAGCTTGTTATCTCAAAATATAGGCATTCAAAATAGAACTATAAAATTGATACATACATGCAAATTTCAAATTTTGGCCTCATTAAGTATACATTTAAATTCAAATGTTTCAAGGATGAACACATGGCTGATAAGTGCCAAGATCATGGGAGCTTAAGTCGAGATCTAACAGAATGCATGTGATCAATGATGTTAGTAGGCCCAAATAGATCTATGGTGCACATTTTATTATGTGATCAAAGATCAATAGTGAGCTTAAAGTTAGAGTCTCTTTATATTAAGCAAATGGATGACAAGTGGCATGATCTCACGAGTTTGCATTTTCTAATTTGCGTTTTAGTGCTTTCTATCTTGCATTTTCTCATTTTTGCATGACTATAGGTCTATGTTTTTCCATTTTATTGAGTTTTATGAAGCCTAAATATCTAAATTTTTTTATTATAAATTTTATTATCCCATATAACCGTTAATACCATTTTATACACTCAATAAATCACTTAAACCTCTTAAAACCCCCTTTTTTGACTATCTCCCTTGCATTCTTAAAACCCTACAACTTATAATTGCACCTTTCACCATTATTCACATTGAAATTTTCATTTATTAATTTTTATTAGGGTTATTTATTCCCCATAATATCCCACACAACTTTCCATTTTCAACAATTCAATCATATTTTGTGAAACTAAGCTATTGGAGTTTTAGAAGGGTTTTAGAGCACTTTTCCTTCTTAGATATGGTTCATAAAGTTAAGCCCCTGTGACTTGAAAATAATAAATGTAATATTGAGGGAATAGGGTCCTTTATCTTCCCCTAATATATTTGAAACAAACTCTTCTTTTTCATGAACCAAATATTTGAAAATAACCCTTACTAGCTCGCAACTAGCTTAATGGAGAAATGGAGGAAACTTGTACCAGTTTTGGACCTGTGAGTTATTCCTAAGATTTTTTTTGGATTTATTAATGATTTATGATGTTTTTGAGATATTTTTTAATCCTTATTACATGAATTTAGTCTTAAAAAATACCTAAACATAAGCAACTAAATGTTCTAAGATGTTTTTTTGCACTTTGAACCTCATTTGCACTTGTTCCTTCTTTGAAGATGTTTGAGATCAGTCAATAATAAATGTGGGAATATTAAAATAAACATGAATTTAATGATGATAAATTTTAATTATAACATATCACATTAAATTACTTAAAATGACCTTTAATATAATCAATTAGACTCACTTGACAAGACATTTCCAAAGGTCTTGATAGACTTTGCAAGAAACAAGCTAGATTCATGTTACCTTAAATTTTATAAATAGCCTTACCCATTGGGTTATGGAGTCATGAAAATCATCACCATATCTAATCTTAAAATTCCTTCTCAAGAAATAAAAACACTTGTACATAATCACTTATGTAATTTAAAACTAATACAACTACCAACTGAAAATATGCATAACAACACTTAGAGGAAAGTGAGAATATAACACTAATATATACAAGATGGCATTCCACCTAGATCAAAGAAAAAACCTCTCAAGTCCTCTCGATGTGGTTAACAAAGATAATGAACAAGCTATATTTTGGGTGTCATTCTAGTTGGATCATCTCTTTTCCTTCTTTACAACATCTTTGATTTATCCCCATGTGAATCAACTAAAGCAAACATATCTCTAATATAAACAAAATTTTCATGTGGTTAAATTCTCACTTCATGTTTCTCTTCTGTCAAGGGATCTACTGCTCTACCAATTAGAGCACAATTGATTACTATCTTATAAGCAATTAAACATGGAATTATACCAGAATGATAAAGTAGCTAGAAACTTGAGACAACAAAGAATTTGAGAGACAATACACACTCTTGTATTAAATACTACTAGAAGAAAATACAATAAGGAAGATGCCACTTCTTCCTCCACCTCAAAGGCTTGCCACACCTCAAGACCTTCTTCCCTCTCTCTCTCTTTCTCAACACAACAACTCTAAAGCCTGAGTTGTTATCCCTCCTTGAATGCTTTAGCTGATCTCCTTGACCTTACACCTGTAGATCTCCTTGACCTTGCTAACTTAAATGCTTTTACTTGCCTTAGAATAATTACAATACATGCCTTATGGGTCTATAAATAAGATCCCATGCTTACAAAAATAGAACTCTAACTACTAAAATTAGACACATAGCCCGCGACTTAAATTAGCCCCTTAGCATGCAAACACTTGGTTCAACTAACTCACTGTTCATGCAACGAACAGTTTTGGACCGCATAGGCGACTGACACCAGTCCCTATTGGTCTAGTGCTACTGATGTCGGCCAACTCCCTGCCATCACCAGTCTCCTTCTCCACTGCACTTGACCGACGTCAGTCATACTACCGACGCCGGTGGCTCTAGTTCTTCAACATCCTTCCTTCTAGTGTCTGCAAACAGTTGAATCTTTTAGCTCCACACCACAACAATCTCCCACTTGGAGATAAACAGCTTCAACTTGTACATATACCTGTACACCATCTATTTTGTTCCTTAGGCTCTGTATCCCTCTTCAATGTCACTCTGGAAGACCAACCACCACGTAAACCTGTGATGTAATACCTGTCTCTTATGCCACAAGAATTTTGTTGCTCCCAAATTCTCCATGACATACTTCTGAGCCAACTCTACCCTTAGCTCAGAAAACTCCCTGTATATGAAACACTACAACAAGTAACACAATACAGTAACAGGATAATGTATCTAATATTATCCAACCTGGTAAAGATAAAATACAATGGTCAAACCTCCATTGTTCTACAGCATAATCAAGACCATATACCATAGCCTTCTATCTCATGTATCCATCCACTCTCTTCTCTGAAATAGGAATCCATCCCTCTATCTAGTGCTTTCTTCTAGCTGACAACACTACCAACAAATACCTATTTGGTTCTCCAAGGACTCACACTCCTCATCCATGCCAAGCTCTCACTATTTCTGGATTCTACCTGCATTGCTTCTTCCATCTTCCTAGTTCGTGACTATCAATAAGTAATATAAAGAAGGTGAACAATGAATATGAGGTTCACATACCTTTCCTGACCTCCACATGGGTGTTTGAGACTTATTAATTCACCCAACATCCGTTCCAGTGACTGATCTAGGCCATCTCCTAGTTTGCTTCTGACCAATGTCGGTTGCCTACACTGATCCTGAGTACCGACGTCATTTCCCTGGCTGACGCCAGTGTCCCTCCTACCGACGTCGGTCCTTATGACCGACGTTGAACTTCTCCTGTCTGACCTATCGACCATGCTAGTCTACACATGACCGATGTCGGTATCTGGATGACTGACGTGAGTACCAAGCGACCGACATCGGTGTCTGTGTGTTCCTATAAGTGATGAAATTTTCATCCGTGAGCTCTTCTTGGATCAAACCTCTATCCATGCTACCCTGCTCAGACTTATTCAGCCCCTGTGACTGATCTCTATCCTTCATCTCCTCTAAAAACACCAAGGCTTCTTTGTTCCTATCAAAAGCATCAAATTTCCTCTTTCTGCAATGAACTGTATCTGTGCTTTCCAAATTTGAACACATACCTTTTGAGTCAAGAACTTCCATTCCCTTCTTATTCTTGTGACCAAGCCTATTAGGCCACATCTTCGAATCTACACTAGAAGTAGAATCAATAATACAAGTAGATAGATAAAGAGTATCTACTTTCTTACCTCTTGCTAGAACAAGTGCTCCCTTGGTAACCTTCTAAGAATCCGCTGTGAGGGTTGTTATGCATCCCTCATCTCCCAACCTTCCTACAGAAATTAGACTCTGCTTCAAAATCAGAACATGCATGACCTATTTCAACACCCACGTGTTGTCAATCTACAATCTCAGCTGCACTTTCCCTTTGCCAACTATCTGACAAGGCATACCATCCCCTAAATAAATAACTCCAAAGTCTCCCTGTTCATACTCGTAAAACAAATCTCTATTTGGGGATGCATGAAAAGATGAACCAAAATCTAAAATCCATGATCCTACCTGACTATCTGAAGAAAGTATGAGAGCATCCTGCATCACAATATTTGCATCCTTTGCTTCTTCCATACCTACATGTTGATTCTCTTTATCTCTCAACCAACACTCCTTCTTTGTATGTCCTTTCTTTCCACAAAACCAGTAGGTAATACCTTTGGACTCAGATCTCCTTCCCGACCTTGATTTCCCTTGCTCAACCTTCTCCCTTTGCCTTTCCCTATTTTCTGCACTTGGAGCATTCCCTGATGATTCACCTGTGCTTCTCCTACGTATTTCTTCATTCAAGATCACCCTCAAAACATCATCAACTTTTAAGATTTTAGAAGCAGATGCAGAATTACTTACTGCCATAACCATACCATCCCAACTTTCAAGCAAAGAACATAAAATCAAGAGAGCCTTTACCTCATCATCAAAAACAATATTGACTAAAGCTAATTGGTTTACCAAACCATGGAAATCATTGAGATGAGTATGTACCGATCCACCTTCCTGCATTTGCAAAGTAAATAGTTGCTTCATAAGATATACCTTATTAGAAGCCGAGGGATTTTCATATAAATTCGCCAAGGACTTTATCAACTCTTCCGTTGTCTTGCACTGTGATAAGCTGGAAATCACAGATGATGCAAGGCTCAACCTTATGGAACCTAGAGCCTTCCGATCAAGAACGTTCCATTCTTCATCCTTCATATTTGTGGGCTTGCATGCAACCCCACCCAATGGTAAGTACAGATCCTTCTGATATAGATAGTCCTCAATCTACATCCTCCAGTGTTGATAATTCTTGCCGTTAAACTTCTCCATTCGTAGCCTGCTTTCTTCTGCCATTGCTGAACTCCCACTCAATCAGAAAACCCTATGAATGCCCTGTAATAAAAAAACAATACCTTGCTTCCTACAAACCATAGCTCTGATACCACTTGTCAGGGGATCTACTGCTCTACCAATTAGAGCATAATTGATTACTATCTTATAAGCAATTAAACACAGAATTATACCAGAATGATAAAGTAGCTAGAAACTTGAGACAACAAAGAATTTGAGAGACAATACACACTCTTGTATTAAATACTACTAGAAGAAAATACAATAAGGAAGATGCCATTTCTTCCTCCACCTCAAAGGCTTGCCACACCTCAAGACCTTCTTCCCTCTCTCTCTTGCTCAACACAACAACTCTAAAGCCTGAGTTGCTATCCCTCCTTGAATGCTTCAGCTGATCTCCTTGACCTTACACCTGTAGATCTCCTTGACCTTGCTAGCTTCAATGCTTTTACTTGCCTTAGAATAATTACAATACATGCCTTATGGGTCTATAAATAAGATCTCATGCTTACAAAAATAGAACTCTAACTACTAAAATTAGACACACAGCCTGCGACTTAAATTAGCCCCTTAACATGCAAACACTTGGTTCAACTAACTAACTGTTCATGCAACGAACAATTCTGGACCACACAGGCGACCGATGCTAGTCCCTGCTGGTCTGGTGCTGCCGACATCGGCCGACTCCCTGCCATCGCTGGTCTCCTTCTCCACTACACTTGACCGACGTCAGTCATACTACTGACGCCAGTGGCTCTGGTCTTCAGCATCCTTCCTTCTAGTGTCTGCAAACAGTTGAAGGTTTTAGCTCCACACCACAACATCTTCAACACTAAGATATATCTCCAATGTAACAACATATTGACCCCTAAGAATAGATGCATCTTTAGCCTCTAATGGCTCACTAGAACATTATCCTTATCCTTTTATGGCATCTTGAGAGATGTCATTTTTATTGTCAACTACTATAAATTTTTCAATATATTCAAGGAGCTCCAAATATTGATCTCTAGCTTCATCAAGGTATACTTGAGATATGAATTGATCAACATGTTCCTAAATATGTCCTCACACCTTGGCAACCACTTTATCAATGTCTTCACAAGGATATGTAGGGAACAAATTTATCAATGTCTTGAATGAGATCAAGGTATTGTTACCAATATTCATCAAAAACTTCTTAATTCTCACTTATAGCTTCTTGAGGTTGACTAGGAACTACTACATCTTCTTTTATATCTTTACTTAGCTCATGTATAGGGTTGTTACTTTGTGAAACCACTACTACAATATTACTAGATGCTTTTATGTCATCTTGAACATATTCATGATAGACTTATTGAGGCTCACTTTCATATAAAATTTGATTTTGTTGATCAATGGATACAACATGATCTTATTCTATGCTAAATTGAAGCTCATTTTACCAACACAACTCTTGATCATCCTCTCTTCAAAAAATTCCTCTTTTCATTTGGATTTTCTTCTTTTTCCTTCCATACATTAGTCCTCCTCCAAAAATAGATATGGTGGGAGAGCAAGAGATTCCATTTGGTGGAATAAGAACATAGGTATTTATGGGTTACTCTTGAATCGTTATATGGATTGAAGAGGCATTAAAAAGACTTTGATATTTGGAAGTAATAGTTTCATTTATGAATACTTTGAAAGGAGGTCAATAAACTTGTGTTAGGAATGCTTCGTTATTCTCTTTCCACTCAAAAATCAACCTCTCACATTTGGCTATTCCTTGACCTTCATGAACAAATTAAAGTTAAGGATTATATGAGGGGCTCAAAAAATTTTAAATCTTTCCTTGTTTGTCTTCTACAACCTTCTCCCTCTCTTGATTTTGGATTCGTATAGGAGGGGTAGATGATAAACTTGGAAACTTCCTTAATTGAGGAGCTTGAGGGACTTGAGGAAGAATGGGGGAAGTATGCAGAAGCATAAGATATTTCATAGGATTATGAATCCTAAAACTTGGAATATTTAATAAATTATACTCTCTTTAAGGTTCAAGGGGTTTTTTTTTTCTAACATGTGATTTTGGACTCAATTATATATACTCTCATGGGTAGCTACTACATTTGATCTCTTGTAACCTCATTATATCTCTTTAATGATTCTAGATATGGATGATGTATATAGGCATAACATGAAAGCTCTTATTGATGCCTATTGTACTCCCCTTACCTATCACTCTCCATATATTGTCTTTAAAAGTTAAGTCTAATTTCTTGCATACCTTTTTTAGGATGATTGGGAAGAACATGACTTTGCCAAGGCTGATTAGAAACATGAGTAGGGGTGGGAGGGAGGTAAGTGTCATGATTAAATTGATATTTTTATGGTTCAAGGATAATTTAGGTTAATACATAAATATTTTTAGCTTGATATTAATGATATGAATGTACAAAATATGCATTTTCACAAAATGGAGGACTTAAATACATACCAATTGATGTTCTTTAGGATCTTCGACTGCTTAAAATAGATTTATATAATTTGGATTCACCATTGATTCTTGTATAAATGCCTCCAAAGGATGATATTATGAATAAAAACACTAAAAATTCCTCAATAGGTGAAGTCCTTTGAATACTTATCCCACCATAAACTATTATCACTCAAGAGAGCACCCTTAAGAGAATGTGTGCTTGTTCTCACATTTGTTGACACAATGGAAACTCTCCAAGGTGTGGGTGACCTTATATTGGATATAATATCCATATAAATGGTTTTTTACCTTTGGTAAACTCACCTAATTCACTCTAAACTCTCTAATTTAGTGATTTCTTGACTAGGAAAAGGGTAAAAGGATAAACATTCAAACTAAAATTGAACAATGAAAATTGAAAATATGTGGTGATACACCAAGTTATACTCAATTATACCTATATTTTAAACTCTTATGAATCTAAATTACTTTCACACATTTAATTCATCTTTTTTTAAATTATTCTTGCATCAAAATTTCATAAAAAGGTCTTAATAAACATTCACACTAACATGGAAGGAATGAACATTGGTTGAATTCACTTCCAAATTAGGTATAAATCATACTTATACACTTTTTATGACCTGAAATAATTAAAATATTCTAAATTAAGGTGAGAAATTAATACATAAAAAAAGGAAAATCAATCATTCACTAAGTTACATCAATAAACATGAGGCAGACACTTCATGAACAACATGAAAATGGAAGAAAAATCAGCTTCGTATTGATTCAACAATGATGTAGTAAAAAATTTTGGTAGATTTTTTACGTAAAAAAAATCATAATGTAATATATTATTTTTAAAAAATTAACATACATATAGAAAAGGAAGTTAGGAGAGAGGAGGCAAAGCAACCCCAAACTAGGGATGGATCATCATGCCTAGTCATCCTTCTCTTTATTCCTCCACCACTAAACTCCTATGTAGTACATACTAAATTTTAACCTATTTATCTTTTAAAATGGAATAGGAGGGAGAGGTAGTATTTTTTTAATGTATTTAATAAGTCATAGATCCTCATTCATTACCTATCTTGAAGGGAATTAGTTTCCTTGCATGCCTTGATGGTCTTCAATACTTGAAGAGGTCTTGATGATCTTCATTTACTCATTTTGAAAAGATAATTAAATTTTATTAAGACTCTCAATATTTTTAGTGTGTGGTTTTAACCACTTTCCTTGTCTGTTAGAGTTTGACCCACCTGTGCATCTATATTCTTGTTTACATGTTTCTCTCTCTCAACTTCCTCAAATAGCTCCAAGGTGGTGTAGAAAGGAGAGGTTTGCATGTATTTTATTGATGAATAAGTCTCATCCATGAAAATATTCCTTCAAGGCTTGATAAAGTCTTGAACCAACCACTCCATTCTTTCACGATGCTTCTCCACCTTGATAAGGTTATTTGAAGGCTTCTTTATGTTGATTTGACTTTTTCCTCAAATAGCTCTAAGGTGGCATAAAAGAGAGATAAAATGTATTATTGAGGTTTTTAAAACATATTTATATCATTTAATACCTTTTTAACACAAAAATATTTACCTCTTATTGTTCTCTAAATGGTAAATAACACATATGATTGACTTGGCAAGGTTTGTTAAAGATTTTTATACATTGATGGAGCTTGTTGTTAGACAGTATGACTCTTATTCATCCTAATTTTCATGTAATTGAGTGGATGAATTATTATTATTTTTTATTTACTCATTAAATATATTTTATTAAATTTCATTTTATTATTAACAATCACAGCTCTCTATATTGACCCTTTTTGGATATGTCCATCTTCTCCATCTTGGCGAGCTTGTAAAATGGACAATGAGAACCTGAAACTTGATGAAATTAAATTATTTGGAATAATAAGAGTATAAATATTATTTTAAAATAATCATCATGGTTTCATATACCTTTAAACAAATTTTTATCTCGAAACTCCACATACCACTTCAAAAAATGTTTGTTTGTGCTTTTTAGGCCTCAAGAAACCTAGATTTGGATTTGGTGGTATAAAATGAGTTATATATACAATTAGACACTAAAAATATTATAATTTTATAGGTATTAAATTTTTATACTTTTATAATTTTTAAAATATTTAAAATATTTCACCAAACTCTCAAACAAAAATTCTCAAAAAAGTGCATGTATGCTGCCCACAGGGTTGCCTGGAGATGTTTTTCAATGATCTAAGCCTATTTTTCATTATTTTTAATTGTATAAAATTTTATTAATACATTTTAAATAATTATAAACCCTATCATATCATTTTATTCCCTTAAAAAATGTCTTAAACATTCATTTCACACTCTATCCCTGAGCAAGCTAGTTAAGAACCCTGATTTCCTAAATGTTGTCAACCTATGTTTTACTATTTTATACCTCATATGTGGGTGTACACAACTTAATATAAATTTAATTTTTTAATTAAATAATAAAATAACTCCATGTAAATTTTAGTGAGATTTCACTAGGTAAAACCCAAAATATGCACTTTTTTTGTTTTCCAGCTTGAATTTTCTCATTTTTATATGATAATAGGTCTATGTTTTGTAATTTTATTGAGTTTTATGAATCATAAAAACATAATTATTTTTTAATTATAACATTTATTATACAATATAATCATTAAAACAATTTTATACCTTCAATCAATCACTTAAACCTCTTAAAAAAAACCCTTTTGTGACTATCTCCCTTCCATTCTTGAAACCTTACAACCTGTGCCTGCACCTTTCATTATTATTTAAATTTAAAATTATAATTTATTAATATTTATTATGGTTTTATATTATCCATAATATCTCACACAACTTTTTATTTTCAACAAAGAGTTCAAAAATACAATCATATTTCCTGAAACTGAGCTATTGGGGTTTTATAAGAGTTTTAGAGCACTTTTACTTTTTAGCAATGGTTCATAAATTTAAGCCCATGTAACATAAAAATAATTCATGTAATATCAAGGTAATAAGTTACCATATATCCCCATAATATAATTTAAACCATCTCTTCTTCTCCTTCATGAACCAAACATTTGAAAATAGCCCTTACTAGCTTGTAACTAGCTTGATGGAGAAATGAAGGAAACTTCTACCATTTTTGGATCTATGAGATATTTTTGAACATGTTTTTGGATTTATTAAGGTTTTATTATGTTATTATTATCTTATTTAATCTTAATTCCCTAAATGGATTCTTCCAAAAGACCTACACTTAAGCAACTAAATGTGTCAAGATGTCTTTTTACACTTTGAACCTCATTTACATGTGTTCCTTCTTTAAATATGTTTGTGAGAAATCACAAAACAAAGTGGAAATTTTAAAATAAACTTTAATTTACTTATGATAACCTTTAATTGATTTTTTATCATGTTAAATTACTTAAAATGACCTTTAAGATAACAAACTTTACTTCTAAAGGTTTTGATAGACTTTGCAAGAAACAAGTTAACTTCACTATGCCTTAACTTTTGAAAATTTATATTAATTTATCCAAAACATGATTTATACCACTAACAAAAAATTAAATGATGTCAAGTTTTTTTTGCAGATATCGTTGACTAATGGTGGAAAATTTTTCCAACATTAATTTTTTTAATTAGGTGATTATAATTAAGTGTATTAAACTATTAAAAATTTAAATGAGGTAGAATAAAATAAATAAACTAAAATTTATAATTTATAAAAATTATAAAATTATTAAAAATAGTAAATTAGATTAGGGTTAGAGAGTGTCCCTCAAAACTGAACTAGATCTAATTGTAAGTGTCAACTATGTAAAAATCCTTGAAAACATAATCTGTTAGAAAACATTAATTCATTATCTACTAGGACAATCTTGTGGGAGATGAACATCAGTGCACTATGGTTTCATCCTAGCTAAATCTATTTTTTATTTATCAATTTGGCCTTATTTGACTACTTACAGGAGTTAACTATTGAGCTCTATGTGCCTATATGCTCCAAGCTACAAAATAGAAAACCTAGGCCCTACATAAGAAACACAATAGGAATTAAATACAAAATAATGGGAATAGGGTTAAGGGAAGATCTTATTTGGCCTCATAAATCACTTCTAACTAAGACTACATATATAACCCAAAAGGGCCTTAGGCTAATGTAGTTCTCCCTTCTAGAGTGCTTGTGTTGTCCATGATTGTGAAACTAGATGACTATATATATTAGATTTGATTTAAGTGATTGATAAATAGGTGCACTTAAACTACCATAAATACTCTTAAAACTTGGCCTTTTACTATTAGGATGCTTCCTTATTGAAATAAGAATAAATAGTGCTCTTTTGATCTTTGTATGCCATGTAATTACTTTATAGATGCTAGATGTATTTGGATAAGCCTTGATGTGATTATTAGAGGAATATTTAGAATAATTTCCCTAATAAACCTTGTAAAATTCATAGTAAGGGTAATATTAAATGGTTCAAATTTAAAAATTTATTGTTGGAGTGCAGGGGATAAGGTCACACTAGTTGGACATGGCCATAGTGTAGTCATGTCTACCTAGTGTGGACTTGTCCCATAAGACCAAATATCATTAGGACATACTTACCAAAGGTATGCAATATGAATAGGGATAAATGTGATAGAAATAAGGATGTTAGTATGATTTCTTTAGTGTTCTTAAGATAGATAAATATCCCATATAGATTACAAGTTAATGAAATGGTGAATAGGCTAATTAGAGGTAAGGATGTCAAGAATAAGCATTGTGAAGCACTTAATGATTAATTTTGAGTGTCTATATTTCCTCTCAGTTTATTTTAGTGATGTAGCAAATTGAAATGACTAGATAGTGCAAGATGCCTTAATGTGAAACCTACAACAGTGCCACTAAAAGTATTTATTACCCATATTTTAAAATTGAAAGTTTTTATTTTGAATTTTTAAATTTGAAATTTGAAAAGAGAGTAAGGAAAGTATACACCTAGAATACTTTGCAATCTAATTTCCTTGTAACTAATAAAGTGGAGAAATTTTTTCCCCCTTCTTGAGGCATTTGGAGAATTTTTGAACCTTTTGTGAATTGAGAGTGATAAAGTCTCAATTTGGAAACCATTGGATGATCTTGAGTTAAAAATATTAATTACTTAAAATCTCATTTGACTATGTAGTGTACTCTATAAAATAATTAAAAGATGGAACCATGAGTCGTGGCTCACTACATCTTTAATAAGTGAAACCATAGAAGTTGAGTGTAATCTAACTTAGCATGACCCATTTACAACATGAATATGAATCACACCACTATAGATAGATCTATATTCTATTTGAAACTTTTAAAAATTAAAACTTAAATCTTGAAAATATGAAACTTGAATTTTTTTTTTAATGTCCTATTAGAAACATGGACATGAATAAGTATCATTACCCCAATAACTGTATTAGATTTGATATTGAGTGTTTTTTACTTTAAAACATTTTTAAACTTGGAATTTGTAACTTTTGAAGACTTTTAAAAACTTGAAGATTAGAACTTGTAATTGAAACTAGTTGTGCACATGCCCATGCATATTCATTATGTATCTTTAAATTTTTACTAAAATTTTGAATCAATTGTAACTTTAAAATTTGTATATTATCATAATTCTAAAATGTACTTATCAATGCTTGCATTCCTAATATAAGCCCATCCTAGTGGCCCCATTTTGAGATGAGGCCATAGCCTGCAAGTCACTTATCTCAAAATAGAATTGTAAGAATATTTGAAAGATGTAATCTTGTAATAACATTTGCATAGTTGAATTTGGATTTGCATAATAGTGTAAGGTGTAACATTTAATTTCAATGTGTAAATATGTTGTAAAATGTGCATGATATAGATCATCAAACTATAGTATATGTATTATTTAGTAACAATTCATGATATAAATCATGGCATCATAGTAACAAGAAATAAACACAAATAATGACATACAATGTCATGAAATTTTATATAAGAACACATGTAAGGTACTAATGCCACATAAGAGGGATGAGTAAATGTCACATACACATAAGGATAAGGGCCTAAAAACTAGTGACAAGATTGGTATACATGTAAGAACATGTAAATTTTACATGAGTAAGGTCATAGGCTAGATACAATGAGCAAGCAAGTTGTAACTTATCATGTAGTAATATTTGAGAAGAAGCCTAATGCAAATGAAATTAGCATACATCCATTGTATGGATCCATGACATTGTTATCAAATAGCATATTTAAGTAACACAATTGAAAAGTGTGAGTGATTTATTAAGATATTTGTATGATATATAGCTCATCATAGTAAAGAAGGTTGTGGTTAGATGCAACTTGTTGAATTATCCACTCTAAACAAAGACATGCCCCTAATTTAGAAATGATATTTGGTAATGAGGGAAGATTGATATCAATAATCATGCTATAGTACATCTTATATCATAGTCACATACCTTATTAAAAAAATTATTTATTGAAAGATAAATGAAATATGCATCTACCAAATATTAAATAGGTAACATATGTAGAGGAGTAAACTATAAATATTTTTAAAATGATTTTAGACCCTGATTTTTTTTTTTGAGAATATTTGGATTTTTTGGAATTTTTGGAATTTTTGAAATATTTGAATGTTTTTAAATTTTTCCCATATTTAAATTTTTTTTTGTATTTTTGAAATATATTAAGATTGAAAAAATTTAAAAATATAATAAGTAAAGTTTTGAAAATATAAGAATTTTAAGGGATTCAAACAATCCAAAACATGGTAAAAAATCATAATGTAAGCAATATGGAAGGTAGGTAACATGCCCCCAATAGATGTGGAAATAAAGTATAACAATGTGACATAAATGATAAGCATGAATATGTGTGTTTCTATTAAAAATAAAAAGTGAGATATATTGATCATGTAATTTCATATGAAAGCCTTAGCATGTATATATGTGAGATAATAAGTAAACTGATTTGCCATAAACAATGAGTATTGAAAGTGATGTAAGATAGTTGTTTTGTATTGTTTAATTCAATTGACAAAGCAAGAGTGCAAGTGCCTAAAGTGAATATAAATCCAAGGGATAGAATAATGTTATGAAATTTATGATAAAATAAGGATGTGAAATAAAATAATTTATATATAAATATGCAATTTTTTAAACCATTGACTCAATCTGAGGATTGTTCCCATGGGGTTCTTGCATAAATAATACATTCATCTACTTTATTTTTTGATAAGTTTCCAATTGAAATAGGATGTCATTGTGTACAACCATTTGATACATTATACTACATATTAGTCATAGTTTAATGTCTTGTTTTTCTTTCCTTGTGTTGTGATTATATAATCCTTTGAAATTGTGACTATTACACCATCTTGCTAAAATGTTAGGGAAACATAGCTAGTTTTGAGTGTAGCTCCCATTAATCTTTGTCAATATCTTCCAAGGATTGCATTATATTTTTAAATGTAGGATCAATGTGAAATAATGTTGAAAATGATCTAGGACCAAGAATGATTGGTAATTTGATATATCCAATGCAATTCTTTCATTCTATAGCTTTATTGAGATGTTGCATATCATATCCAAGATATGTGAGAAAATATAGATTGCATGTGTTAGCTTCGTGTAGAAAAAAGAATAAAATATAAGTGCATTGTTTTCCATCCATAATTGGTTTAATAATGAGAGTCTATAAATAAGAAGAATATTATTTTGTTTCCACTTTTGTAACTAATTTTTTAGGATAAGCCTTAGATATTGGTTCTCACTTTGAAATTCTTTTATTGAGAAATCATCTTTTGAGAATTATTTTGATTTTGATTTGGTAATTATGCTTATGAAAGTGTCTTTATGCAAGTCATGTATTTTTTTCATTATGCCTTATCTTTAGAATACGTGATCATTTTATTATAAGAATTTAAATTAACCAATTGTGAAATAGTATTAATATTGTTAGAGATGTTTTTTTAAAATCCACTTGATCTAAAATGGGTGCCTTGCCCTTATTTTGTTTAGATGATATATCTCTATATTAACCCACTCTAATATATGTAAATAAATAATGAGATAAGTAATCGCCTTCATCAATGCAATTGAAACTAAGCTTGCATAGTTGATCATCTATTAATTCTTGTGTTTCTTCATCATCACCATTGTAATAATCTTCAATTATATATGAATTTTATGAATTGACCAATAATGGTAGTTCCTCATAATGCCCTACTATTACTATGGGACTTGGTGCATTTTGTATCTCTTCTTTTACAAATTCATCTATTTTTTTAGGAATTTTATTTTAACATGATGTCTTTGATAGGATCTTCTATTTTCATTTGAATTTGAGATTTTGACATAAGTTCTTTGATAAACTCTTCTATTTTCATAGGAATTTGATATTTTGATAGATATTATTTGATATGCTTCTCTATTTTCTTAGGAATTAGAGCAATTTTTGGGGTAACATTTACATTACTTGATTCACCCAAATCAAAAGTATACATTTTTGTAATTGGAATCAGTTGTTTAGCAGGTGGAATACTAGAAACCTTATCATATTATGATTGTGTCATTTTACAATCTTGAAAATGCACATAATCAAATGGAATTGTATACTCACGTGTATTTTGTAAAAAATTAATGCATCTATGAAAGGTAGAAGGTATAGCTTTTGTTTTAATAATTCAAGACTTATCGAAGAAGATATTATATTATAAATGATAAGGTATGACTTTAAAAATAATAAGTACCATTTTTTGGCCTAGTAGTAAATCTAATGTGATAGTTCCCAATATTTGATTTTGAGTGTTATCAAAATATTGTATAAGTTGATCTAATCTATGAAAACTATCCTTATTGAAACTTAATTTTAATATGAAGTCATAGCTTTAAATATTTATCCTGAAACCATTATCAACTAATGCATGCTCAACTAGTTTTCCATATTTGTATTTGAATCAATAATGGAAGATTATGCATAATGATACGCTTTAGAGGTACATATTATTTGTCAAAAATAATACTATTATTAATATCCTTGAATGTATTCAAGATATAAGTAAATGAAGTTGGTTTTGTACCCATAGGAAGAGTGTTATCTTGTAACATAGCATATAAGATAGCCTCGTAAGCATATGCTTTATTTAACAGATCTATAATATAAATTTTAAATAGGGTGTTGCATAATTGAGAAATTATATCACACCCTTTGGTTTTAGATATTTTACTTCAATAAGGTTGAGGTGGGCGAGGAATAACAAGATTTGGTTGTAGAGGCATAGGTGGTTACCCTCTTTTTATTTGAATATTATAGACTTGGGAATTTAAAATGAATCTCAATTAATTAAGTGAAATAGAGAAGAGGGTTGATTACAAATATATGGAAGCACAAAGGGTTGTGTGCAAGCTCTTTGGCATATAATGGTGATAAGAAGTATTTTAGATTGGATATTACAAAAATATGAAGTATAATGTGATTATTATTTCTCTAAGGTAATGTTTGGATTATTACTTAATTTTAACCATGTACTAATTTGATGCATAACATTTTGGAAAGTAAAATAATAATTTATAATTAATTGCATGAATTTATATAACACATGACTTTTTGCCCATTCCTCAGGATAAAATAAAGGCATAACATGAATGAAAAACAATTGATCTAGATGATGTACATAAGAAACACATTTACTTTGATTATCCATTAGATATATAATGAATTTAAATGCTAAATTTTTTAAAATTAACAAATAATCTAACATGTAAAAATGAGGAAGAGTATGATATAATGTAAATCAAGTAATCTTAATATCTATGAAGACAATACAATTAAAAATCAAGGTATGAGGGTGATCTAATTAAGGGTTTGAATGATTTATAGGCTCTCAAATATACTTTCTTATACATTTATTAGTCTTAGCACAATATTTTAGAACATTAATTATAGAGATATAACCATGCATGTAGCCCACTAACCTTATTTTTTAAGGTAATGTGAGACTAACTTCCCTAGGTGATATGCTCCTCTTAGATGTACCACATATAAAATGGATAAAATAGGATTCATATTGGTATAAATAAGGAACCCTAGGTGTTTTTGAAATACCATTAGGTACATTAAATTTAATCTATGTGTTTAGTGTTTTACAATGGCTATGAGTATTGGGGTCAACCCCTCATGCCATGAAATCTATAAATAGATACCATGTAGCCCTTCATGATAGTCATTAAGTAGTTTGAAAATTATCAAAACACAATTTATAAAACAAGTAAAATAAAATGGAAAATAAAAGTAAAATAAAAACAAAATATTTTTGTGTATAGGTGATAATAAATTTCAACCTGAGGTTGAAATAAAGAGCTTCAGTGTTAGATTTTATTCAAGGTTACAAGACAAAATTCTTTAGCTTTAGATTAAAACTAAGGTTGAAGAATTTGAATCATTATGTTACATATTTTCATCTAAGGTTGAAGTTTATTTTCTTTCAGTGTCAATAATTTACAAAATTTTAATGAAACTCTAGCATAAAAATCAAGCAAACCGCAAGTAAGCAATGTTCTAAAATAACAGGGTCACGATAATGTTTAATATTTTTAATTATGTGTATGAAACTATTAAAAACTTAAATGAGGTAAATTAAGTAAATAAAATAAAATAAAAAATTTATAAAAATAGGAAACTCGCTAAAAATAGTAAATTAGACTAGGGTTAGAGAGTGTCCCTTAACACTAAAATAGATTTAACTTTTCAAGTTGACTGTAAGTGTGAACTATGTAAAAAGAAATAAAAACATGGTAGTGTTATAAAATAATAATTTATAGTCTATTGGAATATGTCTATGAGAAGTGGAAAATAGTGCACTATAGCTTTGTTTGTTGACTAGAGCCACGTCTTGGTTGACTATAATCATGATTTATAGATTTGGTTTTATGTGACTACTTGTGAGGGTTAAATGTTGAGATCTCTGTGTTGATATGCTATGTAAAAGACCTAAAAATATAAAAATTGGGTCCTACAAGAAACACAATAGAAATTAAATGTAAAATATGGAGGAATAGGGTTAAGGGAATGGTGAGTTGGCGTTGGAAACCCTTTGTGATTGAGCACCTCCTACATAGCCCAAATGGACCTTAGGTTAATTTAGTTCTCCCTCCTAAAGTGCATGTGTGATATGTAATTGTGCAACTAGATGACTATAGCTAGTACATATGATTGATGTGCTTGATAAATGGATGCCTTTCACTTGTATTAAATGTTCTTCAGACTTGGACTATGACTATTAGGATGCTTCATAATTAAAATAGGAAGAAATAATGATCTTTTACTCTTTATAAGCCAAACAATTTCATGATAGATGTTACATGCATTTGGATAAGCCTCAATATGATTATATATAGGAATATTTAAAATATTCAATATAACCAACCTTAAGAAATTTGCATGATGGGTAAGATCAAATGGCTCAAATTTTAAAAATTACTATTGGAGTGAGGGGGACAAGGTCACACTAGTTTGATAAGGTCACAGTGCACTCATGTATACCTAGTGAAGACTTATCCTAAAAGACCAAATATCATTGATACATGCTTAGTAGAGATCTGTAAGCTGAATATGGATTAATGTGATAGAAATACAAATGCATATATGATTGTTTTAGTGTTCACAAGACATATAAAGCTCCTATATAGATTGTAAGTTTTTAAAATGATGAGTAGGCCAAGCAGAGGTAAGGATGTTAAGAATAAGCATTGTTAAGAACCTAATTATTAATTGAGTATCTACAAAAAACATGAAATATTGGAGGATGTTGGTATATTTTGGTAACTCCAACGTGTATGCTATACTACCAATTTTGTGCACGATCTAATAATGGCCATAATACTTAGGATAATGTTTGTTATCCTTTTTTATTACTTTGGTGACATTTGAATATATTGTTTTAGGCATAAAAATATATAATAACCCACTTAAAAATACCTCTCATTATGGTGTTAATCCACTTTCTTCTTCATTCAATTCTATGCCATTGTTAAATCCTATCTAAGACTAGCTAATACCTCCTACTAGTGTTGAATGTGATCTTCCACAACCTAAACCTTTGGATAAACCATCAAAAATTAAGTGATGGATGGGGATTAATACCCATATATTTCCACAACTAGAGATAGTTTGGACTATGTATGGAAGAAAGTGTTATACCACCATTTTGCTAGTGGCAACCAATGAACCCATATCTCTTGTTTCTCTAATGCAAAACAACAAATATAAGATTCTAAGAATTTTTTGACCACTTTTATTTTCCCATTATATTTAATATTATATGAAAATATACTATCCAACTTATTATACAAAAATAAGAATAAATTAATCGATGAATTATGGTAAATATTGGGTCACAATCACTTAGAATAAACTCAAGGTTACCATGCAACTTTAGAAGTATATCTAGAAAAGCAATCTCTACTATAGATACAAATGGATTTGATAAGTAAAAAATGACCATATTTTTTATCCTATCCACATTTACAATGATGAAATTTTCTACCTTTAAACCTCAGTAATCCTATAATGAAATCTATGGAGACCTCCTCCCACCTCTAGCTAGGAGTGACTAAGGCCTTCAGAAGACCTGAAGTCTTAATAGTTTTACATTTGTTTTATTGACACACCATGAATTTAGTCATAAATTTATGTGTATCCCCTTGATTCCTTTCTAAAAGAAATCATGTTTGATTATATGATAGGTTTTAAAAAATCCTTAATGCCCCCCAATTGGATATGCATGAAACTCTATATGGATCTTGTGTTTGAGGATGGAATTAATGAATAGTTATAATATATCCATAAGGCATTCCCTTTCCTCTCAGATTTTATTAAGGCACCCAAACCTTGTTGGATATTTTGAATAAAATCCTATGTATCATTGTCTTATACCATTCATATCTTGTATATTCCAACCTATATGCCTACCAAATGGTCATTGCACATATCAATGCCTCTACAAATTCATCCCTCATAGTTAGTACATTTGATAAAAAATTCTATTTTAATTTATTTTAAATCATTTAAAAATCATATCCAAAAAAGTTACCCTTTTTTCTTGTTCTTTAGATGACAGCCAATATTCAAAAAAATATTTTAGCCTATCATGTAATTGTTGATTTATTTTTTGTTATCTTATTTTTATGGTGATTACTTATTATTTGTAGTTTCTTAGTGGATAAATTATTGTGTTATTTTATAAAAATTATCAAAGTAGTGTGACACACATAATTATTATGTGAGATATTTACTTCATTTACTTTCTACCACAAGGCTTCCCTAGGAAGTAGAATACAAACATATTAGGGCAAGGTTAGGACCAGAAGTGGTTTCTAAGATATTTTACTTAATGTCCTCATAAAGGAAAAGGTAAAGTCATGTTCATATGATTCCATTAATAAATTTTTTAATTTATCTATAATTTCTTTATTTATTAGTTCATGAAACACTCAACCAAACATCTCCAATCAATACACACAAACAAACTAAAGTGAAAATTACCCTATAAAAATGTCACCACCCTAGAGATCACAAGGGAGAGTCTTGAATATCACTATACAAAATCTAATCTCAAAGCACATAAAACAAGGATAGTTACTATAATAAATCCATATCAAGTTAGATAACATTTACACCAACCAAACTTAATGTGAAGGGGGGTTGAAAACAACCATGTGTGGATTAATCTCAATTTTATTTAATTAATATTATCTAAAAGGTTAATGAAAACAAAAATTCAAAATCCCAACATTAATAAATATGATAGGCACCCCTAAACTTTGTGCCTTTTAGTTTCTTCTCATTGTATTTTTGTTGTTGTTTTGTGTAGTTTAGGATGTGAAGTGGTTGTGAATTAGTCCTTGGTTGTCTTTTTTTCCTTGGTTGTAGACTTATTTATATTTTATAGTTTTTGAGACCTTGTCTATAGGTTTTTTATATTAGGATTGAGTCCCCTATCAAAAAAATCCCCTTTACTAATAAAACAAATACAAACACACCTATCTTATCCTATAAAAACCTAGACTTAATGCCCCCACCACAACTTGGGCAACCTATGTATCCACTACATGGAATCAAGGTTTAATGTAGTTCTCCTTGAACTTGTGATGGCCTCATGTATGAGTAATCATCTCTAAAAAAGGGTTGGAAATATAATACAACAAGGTATCTAATGTGTCACTTAAGCAATATTCTAAATATTTAGACATATAAAACGTGATGAAATCACAATATCAACACATTCACATAACATGAAACATCTAAAAAACTCAAGTATGTGCGTATACCAAATAATTAAACATAATAACAAAAAAAAGAGTCCAATGTGACTATGAACCCATGTTTCAATGATTCAATGAAACCAAGGCTCAATAATTTTTCACCCTACTCAAAGAACCTTTGTCTCTCGAGTGGATCTCTAAAAGTATCCAAGGTTAAAATGAGATATAAAAAGTATTAATTTACACATAAAACAAAAGGGTCACTGTATACACATAATATTTTCAAACTTTATCAATTATTGATGCTTTCTATCTTGTAAGAATCCATTGAGTCTTAATCTCTCTAAGTGTACACACTAAGGGGTCCATTGGGAAAGGGGTGGGTAGACCATTGGTACATCATAGGATTGTTGTCCCTTATTACCACTTTTTATCTACACACCCATCTCCTAAAAACATTTTCCTAAGATTTGCCTCCTAATGTTACACCCTCCTCTAGTCATTTTCCACCTTCATTATCCCTTCCCTAGCCTAAAATCCTTTTTAATGGTTTACGTGACACTAGAGTTCCCATAAACCTTATACTCTAATTGATAAAACTTATTTAGGGTCTAGGTCAGACCTGGTAGACCTAGATTGGGACCTAATTTATTTTTTTTAATAATGATACCAGGTTGATTGGGTCAACCTTGTCAACTAAAACTTTTAGAAAGGACTAGAGTTAGATACAACTATATAAACACATCCTTTTCATAATTTATTTAAGAGATATATATTGTGCATCTGCTTATCCACCATTTTACTTGAAGAACATAGCTTAGGGTTTCATACTTTATTTAGAGATATGGATCTTTTCTTGTGGATAAGTCTTTTGGATGTATTGATAGGTTGTGTAGGATAGAGATGATTTATCCTTGTCATCCTTATATACCACAATAGTCTATAACAAAGCACCTTAGCCAAGGGAGAGATTGAGGCTTGGCAAGTTTGTCTTCAAAGGTAAGTATTCTTAACTTTGTTTCTCCTTTGTAAGAGAAGATAGATATACATTTGTATTTCTCTCCCATACATTAGGATTTTGTATACATTGACATGAGTATATGTATTTTATGCATGTTTAATTTTCATGTTTATTAACCCCCACTTTGTGCCATATGATTTGGTGAGCACTAGATTAGATTTTGATTTTCTTGTTATTATTTCAGTGAATATGAAAACATAAGACTTAGTTAGGGTTATTGCATAGTTTTACTTTATCAGAGGCTTTAGAACCCTCCTTAATGATATTATTATGGTAAAATATTCCTTGGCTAGGTCTAGTAGATCCATATTGGTCATGACCCCAAAAATATAATGTATCTATAATCAAAAGTGTAAGAAGGATTTATCTTCTTTAAACTAGGATTGAATTATAGATCTGTTGCATTTCCCATTGCATACATTCTAGTGAACCCAGCATGATTCTAACCCTTAAATTTTTTCTTTCACATTATCATTTATATCATTTTATTATATTTTTACATATTTTTAGTAATGTATCAAACCAAATGATATCATTCTAACTCTTTGTGCATAGTTTTAACACATAGTCACTTCAAAACAACTTTATTCTATTTGTGTAGGTCTTCATCAACTACAAGTTATTGGATCTAACAGGTCAACATAATAATGGTATTCATTTCTACATTATCATACACTATCAAACATGTTGACTTTGTCTTCTAATTCTTTTTTCCATTATATAGAACAATAAATACTATTAAAAAAGTTGACCTTGTTCCTTATTCTTTTTTACCATATAGGGTTTTTTAGAACTTAATCAAACTAGTTAAACCAATTCATAGAATTTGAAAGCAATAATTAAGGAATTTTAGCATAAAATTTGTAATCTTAACCATATTCAATCCCACTAAGATTCCTCTCTTTCCTCTCTCTATCATTTTAGTACTTTCTTTAGTTTTATTTTTCACAAGTTAACAATCTTCAAAATTGTAACCCTAAAACTAACTAGGTCAACGTAGTCAACTTAGTTTTATAATTTGCCTTCTATCTAAGAGACATAGTCAACCTGTTCAACTTTGTTCTTAAAGACCTACTTCTATAGAATATTATCTACCCATTTGAATAAAATGATGCCTGAACCAACTGTATATTATTCTTACTCAAAGAATTAATAACTATTTGTTAGTAACTAATTCACATTTCATTTTTATTTATTTACATTCCTAGAGTAACTCACATAGTATAAATAGGTGGTTTTTCAAATTACCATTCTAGTTACACTATTTTACTCTTTTTCACACAATACCTAATCACATAACATTCAAAACACATTTAAACACTTGTCTTCCTAGGGCCTACCTACTTAGATTTCATCACCAAGGGGAAGCTGACTTGGTTTTATATCCAAGTATAAATAAATGGTTAATTATATATATATATATATATATATGTATATGTGTGTGTATATATATATATATATATATACATATACATATACATACATATACATATATATACATATATATACATATATATATATATATATATATTATAAAATCACCCAACACCTTTAAAATTTCATGATTAAGAAGTGAGGGGATAAGCCTTGATACCAAGATAGTACCATTACCAACATATATCCCTTTTATCCTAAACATCTTAAAACCATACATAGATTACCTTTCTAATTCCCTATTTCATCCAACTCTCTTATCACATCCCAATTAAAACTTTCTAGTAATATAATAACACTTAGGATGACCACTTAGTTAGCATTTAATCTTTAGCTAATTATTTGATATTTGATCATTATGTGTTGTATTTCAAAAACTTTCATTGGCTAGCATTGGTCCAAGATTTTATGTTGTGTGCCCCAATTTGGTCACTCACATTGATCTAATTATTTGTGTGTTTTCTTTCATTCTTTCTTCACTTATCTTGAAAAAAAATTCCCTATTTTAGAACAATATCATTTTGGTTTATACAGTTTCTTAAAGACTATATTTTTCCTCCTATTAGTGGTATACAGTCAACCTATATGACTGTGTCTTCCTATTTCTCCCTTTTTTAGTTCTCTATCTAGTAGCACATAGTCAGCCTATATGATTGTGTATCCTTATTATCCTATTTTATCCCCCTATCTATAATATAGAGTCAACCTAAATGACTCTGTATTCTTCTCTACCTATTAGGTTACAACACACAATTGACCTGCATGACTCTCTATCCTTTTCTCACTTTGTATTTGAATCATCTTTATCCTTCTTAACCTTTCTCTCTCATCATGAAATTCTTGTTTGAGGATAACATAGAGTTAAACTCAATAAATATGATGAGATTTACCAACCCCAATATGTTTTTCCATAAATATCTTATGGATCCTACTTTGGAATAAATTAATGTGCATGTGGCCACTCATATTACAAACTATGGGACCCCTCCTCATACATATTCAACTCATAACCCTCTATTCTCCTTAGAATATTAGCCTAAATTACAATATACTCCAAAAATGCTTTTCTTCATCAATGAATTTCCTCAATATCAAGGAAAAGACCCTTCTACTATGTATTATCTTATGATAAGTGGTCAAAAATAATAATCCCATTCACCTTTCCCCACATTTTCACACAAACTTTATGGAAATATTTTCTTCACCTCTCAACATCTTCCTTCTCTTTTAACCCTTTCTCATACTATGTCTTTTTCTTCTTTTATTTCCTCAACCTCCATGCCAATTATCTTTATTAACATGGAAAGTTCCACCTCTAGTGGGACTTTTCCAAGACCCACTCTTCTCAATTCATTACCTAGTGCATCATTTACTACCCATGGTAATCCTACCAGTTGTGCTTCTTCTTCTCATCCTTATACTAGTGCATCTTTCATAACATAAGAAAATCATGCTACTAGTAACTCCTTTGATAAAAATTCCTCTCAAAATACTATTTTCATGCATGCCACAACTCATAGTGATGCCCAAGCCACTAATACCAATGCTAATGCTTTACATGTTATAAATAAAACCACCCAGACCCATCAACTTTTGTTGCAAGCTCTTAACCAAATGAACACCTTCCAAGATAATAATGCCAACCAAAAGATGAAAATGCAAAATAATCTTATTCATCTCCAAAATCACGCTTAATATGTTACATGGGGTGTGCAAAACTAAAATCTCCCCCCTCCTTTGGGGATTCCTATGGAAAACTTATCCCTCGACCTCTTCTTGTTAACAAAAAAATCAAACACCTTAAAAATGAACCTCTTATACCTCAAATTTCAAACATCACTATAGGAGGTATCACCCCTTCCATTATCTATAATGGGTCAACCAATCCTAACCTACACTTAAAAACATTTAGAAATATATAGAAAGATTGGGTTAAGCTAAACACTTTTGTAGATACCAAGATCTTAACAAAAACCCTCTCTGAAAATTCTCTAGATTGGTATAACCAACTCAATTCTCATTCCATCACTAGTTTGGAAGATTTAGTTAATGCTCTAATATAAGAGTTTCAAACTAGTGACCTTTATGAAAATACCTTGTCTCATTTTATTAATTATAAGCAACTTGAGATAGAACCTACATAAGCTTTCATAAAATGGTGGAAGACCTTATCTAACAAGTGTGAACACAACATGGTAGATGATAACCTCTTTCATCTATAAACCAATTCTCTCTATCCTAAGTTACAATATTTGGTCTATACTCTCTTTCCATGAACTTTGGAAAAAGGCCATTAACCAATCCAAGCACCAAAATTTTATCATGCATCAGTTAGAGCCATCCCAACCTCCTATGGGAATTCATATGTTCATCAAAAATAAAAATTTCCATGCTAATAATGATGGTGTCATTGATTCCTATGACACTATTTACCATTTTTGGCCCACATACCAAGCGTATGCCTAGATAGATAGGCTGAGTAAAATTTTAGAGTTGTTAAGGTCAAATAAAAATTTCATGTACAATTTCAAAAGGGCTTATAGACCTTGGAGAAGTTAAGTACAATTTTTTTTGGGCTAGGTCTTTTCTAAGGAATTATTTAGGGTTTTTTATGTTGTTAAGCTAATTTTCTTTCAAAAATTATTTTGGATAAGTGTTCAATTATTTCAAATAAATTATCTGAGCCAAGTTTCTAAAGGCATGTTTTCTTTCAGATAAAATGTCTAAAACAAAGACGAGGACCTTTTTTCTTTTAGAGAAATTATTCTACAACAATTCCCCTAAAGATATTTTTCTTTAGGTAAAATTATTTGAACACTTTTTTTGAAGGGGTTTTGTCAAACAAGGTGACCAAAACAATTTTCTTGAAGGGTATTTTCTTAGGAAAGTGTCCCAAATAATTTTTCTAAAGGGTCATTTCTTTTAGGGAAGAGGTCCAAGCAAAAGTCCTGAAAGGTATTTTTTCAAGAAAGTAGCCCAAAGTATAATTTTCAAAGGGTAAGTCTTGAAGAAAAGTGGTCCAAAGAAAAAGTCCTGAAGGGCACTTTTTCAAGCAAATCATCCTACACTTTTTCCTATAAAGTCTAGTTTACAACAGGTATCCCAAACAATTTCTCTGAAGGGTACTTTCCTTCATTGAAAGGTCCAAAGCAAAGTTTTTAAAGGATACTTTTCTTAGGAAAATGGACCAATGCAAAAATTCTGAGGGACACTTTTCAAAGTTCTAAAGGGCATTTTCAAAGGGAAAAAGGGGTTTGTTAAACAAGTTCAATACCCTATGGAATGACAAGAATTCTTGGAATGACATAAAATTTCATAACATCCATCTAGTTCTTCATTGCATTGATTGAGACTCTTGGGCCTGGTAATAGAAATTCTGAGTAGGTAGTTTGCTAACATTATATCTCTCATGCATGAGCAAGTCAAGGAGAATGGGTCAATGGGTCTATTCATTTTAGTCACAAGAACATATGTGAAAAGATTTAGGTCACCCATCAAAGCACATAAAAAGATATGAAGATCAAAATTTGGACTCTCAATCAAAATTTACTAAATTTCCCATACTTAGCCATATTTGAAGAAGTTCTAATAGAACCAAGTGATCATCTTGGCAAGGCCATATCTCACATGTGTGATAGTTTCAAAATAAAGTGGTCATATCTATTTCTTCATCTTAGTCCCTAGTTACTATGCACTGAGTTCTAGATCCTTCACTGAATCACAAATGAATTTATGTAGGTTCAAAGTTGACTCCTCAATCAAAATTCACTAATTTGTCCATACTTAGCCATTTGAGCTTGACCATCGCCAAGACATCACATAGAAGCATTTGAACTAGTCAACTTGTACAGCTCATATCTTTCTCAAGAAACCTCTTGTGATGAGTGAATCAAGTGTAAATATAGTTCTACATAATAGGATCATCCTTAAAAAAATTTAGACCCATGTGAGCTTCTTCGTTCATGTTAGAAGCTTTCAAATTTGGACTTGTGCAGTAAGATGTTCACTCTAATGTCAAGTTTAAGATCAAACAAAATGATTCATTTTGAACTTAAATTTGATAGTCATGTAAGCACCAATGATGGTCATGTGAATGTCATTTGATGTCACATAGACCAGAAAACTTAATATCATAAACTAGTCATTATCTTTCAAATAGTGGGTCCTAAAAAGATCAATAAATCAAGATGAGTTAACCAGTTAGATAGCTTGTGAGATAAAAATGGGTCATAATCATGTAATTTGGTAGACTAATAGTAGGATGATAAGGATTAATACATGTTTGACATGTGGCATTAGTGAAGATAAAGTTAACAATTCAAAGATAGATCTGAGGGCTCACATTTATTCATACTTGGCAAATCCAATGGAGTGAGCTGAAGTCAAGGGTTAATGATCTAAGTTGACTTTGATAGCCAATGGAAAGTAACTGAGCTGGGGAATTATTGACTAAGGTTGATGAAGTAGTTCAACTTAGGAAAAGCAAGTAATATGACTTGAGCTAGCAAAAATACATAGAATAAAGCTCAAATATGATTTGAGCTAGACTAGAATGCATAAACAAAGGACCGATCATTATTGTTAGGGATCTAGAGAGAGATATTAGGTATTTTAAACCTAACATAGATTAAAGGTTAGTAAGTTATTTACTATTTTCAGATAGGCATCAACTAAGATGTCATACATATATGGACTATAGGAAAACCAATCATCTTAGATTGGTTTTCCTTTATAGTTAATCTAGGTCTAGGTTTCAACATAGGAATGGCTATATGCAATTGATGAAGGAACATCTCAAGACATAATCTCAAAAAAAATCTACCCAAAATAGACATAATCAAAGCTCAATTAGGTTTATACATGTAAGGGTTTTATCCTTATGTAGAAGCTAAGTGAAAAGATGCATAAAAGATCAAATAAAGGGTCTAGGGATGGGAACCATAGATAAGGGCATTTAATGCATCCTCAAAACCTTTGGATCCTCACTCAACAATCGATAGGAAATGTCTTGATTGATCAAAAAGGTGGAAAGGCTTTAATTATCTAAAGAGTAAATGTGGCATCTTAGATTTAATTAATGACCCAAGACAAAGTGTTTTTGTTTTGATAGTGTGTTCCCACATCTCTCATATTTTCTCTCCTCTTATATATCCTAGTCTCTTTCTCCTTTGAAAAGGTTCTCAGATTTTAGACTTTTTATCTTTTTCAAAGAAGAGGATACTCTTTGAGATACTAAAAATTATGCTCAGCTTAATTAGGCTCAACCCTATCAAGCATTTGTAATAACTACCTCTTGATGTAATATGAAACTTTCTTTACCTATCTTTTGCCTTGAAACTATGTTTGGTGAGTTGTGCACTATGGCATTATGTGAAGGAGAATATTCTTCATCCATGATCCTTCTTTCTAACCTTTTTTAGGGAGTTTTCAATGTTGTTTATAATTCTAGATTAGTGTTCCACTCTAAACCTCTTCTATGAAATAATTATACAAATTAGCTTGATCTTGAGGTTGTGTGAGCTAGTATTATCTCTAGCAGATCTAGTGTGGGTTCAAGCTTATGGCATTTCCCCTTTTAAATTTGGTGCATCACTTTGTTAACCTTCTTAGGATCCCTTTTTCTCTTTCTAACCCTTTTACCCATGAAGCATTAGCTTATCATTAGTTTTGGTGAGCATCAAAGAGGAAGTCAACCTACTCCAGAGGCTCAACCCCAACATAGGTTACTTATAGCCTAGGGTTATCCCAATATTATAGTTTAGTTGGAGAAAGCCTGAAGAACCCTCTCCAAGGGTGAAAATTAATCCTATAATATTTTTTGGCATGCCCATTGGGACTAAAGTCTAAAATATTGGAAGTGTTTTTGGTGTTGTTCTTCTACATACCAACCTTTGGAGGTAGGTTTTCAAACATTAATGGCAACTCCACGTATCTATTAGCTAGTTAAGTAGCCTAATTAAGTGTCTAATAATCATAATATGGTATGTAAAATCAGTCATCTTTTGATTAATATGTTTATCTTCTACCTCAACATCACACTCATCAGGCAAATAATGCTCATGTGTTCCCCTCAAGTGGCCTTCAAGTAACTTATCAACCCTATCATGGCCTTTGTCCTCCTTATCCCCTTGTTTATGACCAAGGTCAACCTCCTTTGCATTCAAATCAGTCCTCTACTTCTGCTTATCAATACTAGGCTCACCCTATTACATCTTTTTCAGGGATCAAGTAATCATTAGCAATTTATATTGAGTTGATAAGGGAGATTGATAATGGTTTGGAATCTTCTCTAGTCATCCCTATCCATGCTCTACAAAAATCAAGGAGTACCCTCTAGTTAGTCAAGGATAAATGGTTAGTTTGTGAGGGAAAATGGTGGCAACCTTGTAAAAATGAGGATATAAAAATGATAAGAAGTATAGTCCAAAATTCAAATAGTATGTTAATATATTATGAAGGGTAGTAGGCTCATTTGGACTAGCCTTATGTGCCCTATCCCCTCCAAGATCCTCAAGCTCAACTTTTAAGAGTCCTTGATCAATCCCTTAGTCAACTTATCCAAGTCCATCCCTATCAAAACTTAGAGAGGCAATATTGGACCAAGGAAGAACAATCATGAAAATTAAGGAGGGGGTCAAGATTCGAAAAGAATTTCATATTCATGCCATGGAAAGGATAAATATCTTCTTGAAAGAATTATAGAATGTATGGGCATCTGTTGAATAAACTAACTACCCACATGTTGAGAAGCAAGAAATGAAAGAGTTGGTATTGTCCATTAAAGAAGTGTTTGAGCAATGGGAGAAAGAGTATGTCAAGCCTGAGCCAATAATTTCTCCCTGTCCTACCCCTATTCCCATTCTCACTCAAGAGCATGAATATATCCCATCTTGGATCCTCTCCTATAACCCTAACTATTTCATACCCTCTCTTATGAAACCACCTTCTCCCATACCCATTTATGAAGAAGAGAAGGTGACCGAGTATTGCATATTTCCCTCATGGAAATCAATCAAAGAGGGCACAAATAAATAAAGGGAGGTGTTAGTTGAGGCAATCTAAGGACCAGTCCTAGTAGAGGAAGGGTTAGTTATGCAAGAAAAAAATCAAGCAACCATAGCTCAGCTCAATGAGCTTGGTGTACAAAAATTTTAAGACTCTCTCTCCTCTATTCAAGAGCCACCTAAAAGAGCATTCATATTACTTAGATATAAGAATAACCTCTTAAGTTTCAAGCAAGGTGAACTTCTTAACCATTCCACCATCTCCCTTATTAAAAGGGGAGCCTATTCTACAAAGGATAGAGGATAATTTTGCAATCATAAGTGAGACTGAAGAAGACAATGCAAGTATCTATGGTGGTAAGATCATAATAGGTAGCCTAATTCATAAAGAAGGGCATGTTTTAGCTTTCAAGTTATAGGATCCTAATGATAAACAAGAGGACAACCTTCATGAACCTAGTATAGAGGTCAAGATTAGCTTAAAAAGTGAAGAGTCTGAAGAGTTATGGAAATATTTGTGCTTGGATTTCTTAAGTGAAATGGAGTATCTTAATGTTACAAGCTTACCTAAAGAGGATAATCCACAATTTTAATATGGGGTAGACCTTAAATGGACTATTGAAGGTCCATTCTACATAGATGAAGAAGAGGATCAAGAGCAAATGCCTAAGGTTGGTCCACTTCAAGATAATGTGTCAATCAAGGATAGCCCTAATATGTTAGAGCTAGAGGAAAGTAGATCAGACCTTAAGCAAGAAAAACATGATGTTTTAGACCTGAGATGGTCAAATAAACCCTCATTTGTAATTGAAGAGTAAGATGAAATCTTGAGTGAGATTGATGAAGGGGACATCTCAAGTAATTAAATTTTATAAACATACCATTGAAGAGATTGAAGAGTTATGACAATAGTTAAATGCCATATCCAAAGAATTTGAAGAGGATAAGTAACCTATCTTTATTCTAGAAAGATATGAACATGTTGCTCTAAGCATGAATAATCCTAGTTTACATAAGGAAAAGGTAGAATAACATGATATTTTTAACCACCAATTTAAACAACTGTATTTGCCCTGAAGAGAAAAAATGAGTCCTTCATGCAAGACTTTCTCAAGAGTGGAGAATAACATCAATCAAGTGATCCTGTATTCCAAAATGAACTAGGTTTGTAAGACTTAGACTAGTATGTATACATTGGAGACATGTTCATTACATTCCATCCATTGGGTATCACATTAGAAGGATTGGCCATCAAATTGTTTGGTTCACCAATCTTGGTAACTCTAAAACTAGGTATGTTTCATTTTAGTTTATTGCAAGTGAATGGTACTAGAAGTTTCCCTTTTGATTTAGGAGGACCACATTTAAAAAAGTCTTGTATATATTATATTATTTTTTTATGCTTTTATCTAAGTTTCCTTGTGCAAATTTATGTTTAGTAGGTTAGTTATTATTTATTTCTTGCAAGTGCCTACGTGCATTTGCCTTTGTCATTTTGTTTTTGGTCCTTGTTATTTTAAGAGGAGGTTCCAAAAAGGGTTAGCCTTGTATCCAATTTTAGACAAGCTTAGTTTAGAGGCTAATGACCCTATTCCATATGTAATAGACAAGGCAAGTGGTTTGGGTCCTCAAGCATATAAGGCATGCTTCCTTGTGAGTCGCCAAAGATGTTGGCCATTTTTGGACCACATGCCAAGCTTATGGCTAAATGGATAAGCTGAGTAGAATTTTAAATATTTGAAGGTCAAATAGAAATTTCATGTACAAGTTAAAAAGGGTTTATAGACCATGGAGAAGTTATGTACAATTTTTTTGGGCTAGGTCTTTGCTAAGGAATTCTTTTGGGCTTTTTATTTTGCTAAGCTAATTTTATTTCAGACTTTCTTTCGGCTAAGTGTTGAATTATTTCTGACAAATTTTTTGGGGAAAAGTTTCTAAAGGAATTTTTTATTTTGGACAAAATGTCTGAAACAAAGATGAGGACATTTTTCTTTTAGAGAAATTATTCCACAATAATTTCCCTGAATACCTTTTTCTTTCATGAATATTACTCAAACACTTTTCCAAAGGTTTTTTTTCAAGAAAGGTAACCAAAACACTATTCTCCAAGAGTCTTTTATTAGGAAAGTATCCCAAACAATTTCCCCAAAGGGTCATTTATTATAGGGAAGAGGTCTAAGCAAAAGTCCTAAAAAGTCTTTTTTTAAGAAAGTGGCCCAAACTAGAAATTTTGAAGGGTAAGTCTTCAAGAAAAGTGGTCCAAAGCAAAAGTCTCGAAGGGAAAATTTTCAAGAAAAGCATCCTATAATTTTTCATTAAATGTCTCTTTTACATTAGGTGTCCCAAGAAATTTCTCTGAAGGTTAATTTTCCTTTATCGAAAGGTCCAAACCAGAGTTTTTGAAGGGTACTTTTCTCGAGAAAATGGACCAATGCAAAATCTAAGGGATACTTTTAAAAGTTTTAAAGGGTAGAAGTGGTTATTCAAAAAATTTGAGACTCTATGGGATGAAAAGAGTGCTTGGAATGACTTATAAATTCATAGCATCCATCTAATTCTTCATTGCATTGATTGATATACTTGGGCCTGGTAACAAAAATTTTGAGCAGGCAATTTACCAACATTATATCTCACATGCATGAGCGATTCAAGGAGAACGGGTCATATATGTTTATTCATTTTAGTCCCAATAACATATTTTCCAGCCTTTAGGGTACCCACTAAAGCACATCAAAATATATAAGGATCCAAATTTGGCCTCTCAATTAAAATTCGCTAAGATTCCCATACTTAGCCATTTTTTAAGAAGTTCAAACAAATATAAGTAAGCATCTTGATAATGCCATATCTCACACATGTACTAGTTATAGTATAAAGTGGTCACATGGGTTTATTCATCTTGTTTCTTAGTTACTATGCACCAATTTCCATATCCTCCACTAAAGCACAAATGGAGTTATGCAGGTTCAAAGTTGACTCCTCATCAGAATTCAATAATTTTCCATACTTAGCCATTTGAGTTTCACTGTCACTAGGATATCATGTAGAAGAATTTTAACCATCCAACTTATGTATTTAATGTATTCCTTATGAAATCTTGTGTGACCATTGGATTAAGCACAAAAATAGTTTTACATGCCAGGATCATCCTCATAAATTTTTAGACCTGTACGAGCTTTTTGGTTTGAGTTAGAAGCTTTCAAAGTTAGACCTATGTAGTAAGAAATTCACACTAATGTCAATTTTAAGATCAAACAAAATGAGTCATGTTGAGCTTAAATTTTATGATCATGTGAAAATCAATGATAGTCACACAAACATCATTTGACATCCCATAGACTATTAAACTTAAGATCATGACCTAGCCATTGGATTTCAAATAGTGGGTCTTGTTAAGATAAATGGTGTGAGATGAGTCAACTAGTTAGATAACTTGAGATATCAACATGTGGCATAAGTGCATAAGCTAGAATATTGATAGCAAAATCTTGAGGATTAATGCATATTTAACATATGGCATAAGTGAAGATAGAGTTGACAATTAAAAGATAAGTTTGAGGGTTTGCATTTGTTCATACCTAAAAATCCAATAAAGTGAGTTGAAGTAAAGGGTAAATGATTTGAGTTGAATTTGACAACCAATATAAAGGAACCAAGTTGGAAAATTTATCAACTAAGGTTGATGGAGTAGCTCAGCTTGCGTAAAGTAAGTAATATGTCCTAAGCTGGGAGAAATACATAGAATGAAGCTCAAATACGATCCAAGTTAGACCAGAATGCATAAACAAAGGATCGAGCATTGCCTTCAAGGCTTTACAAAGATAGATTAGGTATTTTAAACCTAACATAGATCAAAGTTTAACAAGTTGGTGGTTATTTTAGGCTAGGCATCGAGTATGATGTTTTACCTATATGGACTTAAGAAAACCAATAATCTTATATTGGTTTTCCTCTATAGTTAATCTAGGTCCAAGTTTCAACATAGGAATGAATATATGCAATTAATGAAGGAATGTCTTGAGCTATAGTCTCAAAAATTAGCTACCCAAAGTAAACCTAATCAAATCCCAGTTAGGTTTATAGACATAAGGGTTTTGTCCTTATGTAGAAGCTAAGTGAAAATATGTATAGAAGATCAAAGAAAGGGTCTAGTGATGAGAACCATAGCTAGGGGCATTCAATACATCCTCAAAACCCTTGGAGACCTCCTCACTCAATAAGCCATGGGCAGTGTCCTAATTGATAAAAAAAGTTGGTAAGGCTTTCATTGGCTAAGGAGAAAATGTGATAGTTCAAGTTCAATTAATGACCTAGGACAAAGTGTTCTTATTTGAATAGCATGTTCCCATACCTCTCCTCTCTTCTCTCTTCTCCTACATGTCTTAGTCTCTTTCTCCTTTGTAAAGGTTCTTAAATTTTAAACTTTTAATCTTTTTGGGAAATGGTGATACTATTTGAGATACTACAAAGCATCTTTAGCTTGATTAGGCTCGACCCTATCATGCATTTGTAATAACTACCTCTTGATGTAATATGAGACTTTCTTTACCTATATTTTACCTTAAATCTATGTTTGGCGAGTTGTGCACTATGGCATTGTGTGAAGGAGGATCTTCCTCATCCATAGCCCTTTTTGACCTTGTTTAGGGAGTTTTCATTATTCTTTATAGTTCTAGATTAGTGTTCTACTCTGAACCTCCTCTATTAAATACTTATACAAATTAGCTTGATTTTTAGGTTATGTGAGCTAGTATTATCTTTAGCAGATCTAGTGTGGGTTCAAGATTATGGGATTTTCCCTTTTAAATTTGGTGCATTACCTAGTTAGCCTTATTAGGATACCTTTTTCTCTTTCTAACACTTTTACCCATGAAGCATTATATTAGCATTAGTCTAGGTGAGCATTAAAGAGGAAGTTGGCCTACTCCAAAGGTTCAACCCCAACATAGGTTACCCATAGCCTGGGGTTGTTGCAATATTAAATCTTAATTGGAGAGAGCCCAAAGAACCCTCTCCAAGGGTGAAAATTAATCCTATAATAGATACCATTCATAATATTAAAGCTATTTATCTCGACTATGCTTTATAACTAGTTTCCCCCCTAACCACATCCATAATCCTCATTTTTCTCCAACAAGCAACATCAATGTTCATAACCCATTATCCTTAGAGGAATTGCATAAATGTCTACCAAGGCCTCTTCCATAAGATCTTGATCCCACTCACCCTATAAAATCATGGTATGATCCAAATAAATTATGTTGGTTTCATGCTAGTTGGGGTCATTCTCATGATAATTGTAGGCAATTATGTAACTTAGCTATGGATTTCCTGCTTGGTCCCAATTTTGACCATGATTATCTAATTCATAAATGTCAAAAATCCTATGACATTAACTTCAAATATCATGAAACACAAATAAAAATTTGAACCAGGCTAATGCTCATCTGACCATCTATAAAGACCCTCTTCCAAATCACAAAGACAACAATGATAAGCGTATCCCTTCTACCAATAATGTTGATAGTCTTATAGACCCAACTCCCAATATGGTAGTTACCTTAATTGATTCTCATCCCACCCACACACACCAATCATCTCATACTTTCCATGTTATCTAAGATTCTTCCCTAACTCACCTCATAGAGTTGGGGTAAGAATAACTTATCTCTTTTGATGAACCAATTCTGACACCTCCATTGGATAACACCTCTCATACCATTTCTACAATTTCTCCAGCCTTTTTACCCATTGTTAATGATACTCAAATTTATAATACCACTTCTTCAAATCTATCATAAATCAAACCTACATCAATTACCTCATATCATGATAATCAACCAACTTATCCCCCAATTAAACCTCTTGTATCTTGTCAACACAAATTTACATGAACTTATGCTCCTCCTTTTGAGGAACTCCAACATTATGTACCTCTATCTAATAGTCCCCTCATGGGTTATGATGAATGGGATCCTATCATGGAAATTACTAATTTCCCATATCTAATTTTATTTATTTAAGTCATGCAAACATCTCTGCATTATCATAATTGCCTTATATAGCTCATAGTCAAAATGAACATCCCTCATCCTCCCCTAGCAGGATATGAAGCTACCTTATCTAGATCAGAAGATAGAATTTTACAATAGTTTGAAGAGATGTCTATACACATTAACTAAACAATGGACACTTGTCTCTATCTCAGATTCCCCATTACTTCTATGATTCATGATGATACTACTTCATGTAGATGATCCTCCCATCTTTTTAAGTGTTCAAATCAATGACATCCAAATCAAGCATGCCTTGATTGATGACGGTTCATGTACTTGTGTTACATCTCTCAAGTTTATTAAAACCCTTAGATACTTTGAATGTAATCTTAAGTCCACATGTAACATGTGTCAAGGTTATGACCGATGGAAAATGCCTCCCTTAGGTTATGTGTGGCTCAATATCACCATCCCACCTATCACTATTTGTTTGAAGGTTATAATCTTAAATTTTCCTCTCTTATAACATCTTGTTGGGCAAGCCATAGACTCATCACCTGAGGGGTGTTACCTCTTATGCCTACCAATTCATCAAGTTACTTAATAATGGTGAAATCTATAGGATTCAAGGTGACACTAACCCTTAGAATTTTGTACAATTCTAAGATTTTGGCATACTTAAAATTCCAACCCTTGAACCCTTAATGAGCGTCTCATTCTGAGAATCTCAATGGTTTAATTTCCCTATTAACTCTATGTGAGGCTACCATGGTCACCCTAAACTCATCATGAATATACCACCTAGTCTCGTAGATTCTTATGATATGAACCTAATGAGATCAACCTCAAGATAAAAACTTCCAATCTCTATCCTCATCTTTCTTCCCAGCTCCTACATTCTTTGAAGCCACATTCTTGTTAACCACCTAATGACTATATACCCATAGTCTTAACTAAGACTCGACACTCTATTCATCATGACACCTCTAATGAAAAGGTTATTCCTACTTACATAATTAATATTCATACATATAACTATGATGATGGTTATACCTTAGATGACCCATTTTAAGGTTTTGTTCAGGCTTGAAATACTAGGATCATTTGTTATCATTCTTCTTTGTTTTAGTCTTTCCATTTATCTTATCACATTTTGTCTTATATAGTTCCTAATTTTATCATTATTCCTCTTGATTGTAGGGTAGAGATGGTGCACACACCTCCAATTTTTTAATAACCTATTAGGAGTATGCTTATGGATCATGTTATGACTGGTCCCTATCACTTTCCTAAATACCAAGACCCATATAGCTGACTTTCCCATAGGATGTTTGATATTGTCCTTCAACCCTTTGTGCATCCCACCCATACCTTAGCTAAGCCTAGTCTGGATTCCCACTCTCCCTCTAGTTGATCCTCTTTGTGTCTTCTAATCCTATTGTTCCTTTAGTCAAGCCTCATCCAGTCTCTCCACTAGCCCCAACTTCCCTTGGTGATGGTTTGCTCTCTTTACCATAAATTGCTCCTTTTCCCACCCAATGGGTTGATCATCCATATTGTGATATTCATAGATTTTTTTATCATTAGACTAGAAAATATACATTATACTAGCCGTCCCCAACTTTTATTTCTACTCCCTCTATTAGTATACCCACCAAGTCTACTAACAAGCATATATTTTGATTATATGACATGGATAATCATTCCTCCACTCATTGTCAAAATATTTCAAAATATATAAACACTTTACATCATACTCTTCTTCATCTTATAGATAAGGCTATACTTCCCATAAAATTATTACCTAAGTATATTCCCAAATATAGAGAGGTATATTATCAATGGTACCAATGCAGTACCCATCACACTGATCATTGTCATATCCTTCAATAGAATATCCAAGATCACCTTATGACTATTCATGTGCCTATTATCCCTCTTCCCATAGGTCACCCTCACAAGAAGGCTCACCCTTATTCCCCTGTGGTTCCTCCACCTATGGCCCCTTCTCCACCTATAGTTTCTCCACCATAGATCTTACTTCACCTTTAGTCCCTTAATCACCAATGACTCCATGTCCCATAGATTCCACTCTTATTTCTTCTCATGATTATTTCATTCATGATTCCCCTTATGAACACGATCCTTTAGGCATTCCTAAATTTTCTATCTAGGAGATTTGATGAGAGGTACTTTCCTAGCTTTCTTTGAAGATTGATGAAACCCTTGTTATAGTTAGAGTCTAGCTTCATAGATATTTATCAGATGTTATGGACAATGTTATAAACATATCATGGTGTTCCTTCATTTATTTATTCATTCTGTATTGCACGTGTGCTCCAAATTTACATTTATCTATTTTATATCATTTGACATTATATCAAATTCTTATCTATCCTACATGGTTATTCATATTTTATAACACATGTTGTATATGATGTCATTTCCTTCTTTATGTTTTATTATGGATTATTTTCATGATTACATGTTTTTTTTAATTTATATGTTCATTTATTTTTTATGGTTTTTTTTATCTCCATCTCATGATTATATGCTACATAATCTCTCTAACGTGGATAATCATTATTATGACTTGGTTATACAAACCTTACTCACATTGGTCATTCCTTATTTACAATGTGATCAGTTAGAAAACAAATCATCTCATTATAATCTCATTTTACCATTCCATCTTGGATCTCCCTTTATTCCCCTTATTTATTTTTTCAAACTAAACATACACATGGTTGAAACTTGAAATAAAATGTTGGTTCATAGGTAAGCCTAAGTGTTTTAGTCAGTCATGTCTTTGGATACTTAGCTTCCTTTATCCAAAGTCTAAAGTTCATTCATGTGTATCACTTTGTCTCTCATGATTGGTTATTCCAATTCCATATGGAGGATGAATCTCAAAATCCATAATAATTTAAAATCCAAATCATTTTAACAAAAGTAAATGAGATAAAAGGCAACATTAACACATTCTAAAAGTCAAATCGCATTAAAAGATGTGATTCAAAGCACATCTCCTTTTTTTAATTGATTATCAAACTCCACAGTTGGCCTCTTGATATATTCAAGGTTTATTGGGGTGTGGTAGGCTGGCAGATTGGGAAAGGAGAATAAAAAACTTTTAGTACTACCTACTTTCTCACATAAGTACCTAATCTTCATAGTAGATGGACAACTCTATAAGAGGTCCTAAGGAAAAGGGAACATGTTGTGATAAGGTAGGTCCATTTTAATTTCCTTGTTTAAAAAACCAACAAGAGTTGATCTTAGTATCTCACTTATTTTCCTATACAACTTCGTGTTTACTATGAATGGGTATCCTTTGTATATTGATGGTCACTAGTCACTTAGTGTCTTTATATGTCCTTATCCTCATGTTTCCTAAGGTCTTCCCAAAGATGCCGACATTTTATTTTTTACATTTTTTATTTTATTTCCTAATATTTCACTTGAAAAATATTATTTTGTTCACTGATCACTTCCCCCTAGGGATTCCATTTGTTAGTTGTAGTGTAAGACCTTGGATAGGACTAGACCTTCCTCACAAATTACCATTCTAAATATCCACTTTAACATATTTTCCCCTTAATTTCTACCTCATTGGTGTTCCCTTTGTGATTTGTTGTGTAATACCATGGATAAGACCTGGCCTTCCTCACAAAATATTCCAATACCCAAGTCATAATGAAATTACATGTGTCAAAATTGAGATAAGTCATGATTAATCATGAGTTACATGTCATCGACATGCTTCTAATATTGATATAGTATGTTTTATGCCTACTTTATTGATTTTTCACTTTTATCTTCTTATTTTCTAATTGCATGTAAGAATACAACCATTTTTTTTAGTTTTTCATACATCCCATCTTGATTTAGTGTGATCAATTTAAGTTAATTTTTCTAATTTTGTTTCTCTTTTATACTTCCCAACATGATTTAGTATGATTTATTGACTTAATTGTTTTATTTTTATACCATTTGATATTTTATATGCCTTTCATTTTATTACATTATCTTCATACTTCCCAACATGATATAATGTGATTTTACTTATTTTACTTTGGTACAAATATTTTATTTGGTTTAAAAAAAAATTATCCTTTTTACCATCTTTGGTTTATTATATTTAGTCATTTTTTTTATTACACAATTCTCATTGTGATATAGTGTGTAGTACATTTGTTTGTAATTAATTATAATTTTCCAATTCATTTTTTGTTTTTTTAGTTTTAACCATGCATGTGTACCACATAATGCTAAAAAATAAAACACTCCACATATATTTCTCATAGCACATACAACAAAATCAAAATACATGTGATAGAAATAAATATATCCATGCATCAACAACCACAACCAAATATAACCCATGAGATCAAATCCGGCTATCAAATCAATATCTATATATATCACGTGTTTTATATAAAGTTATAAAATGCAAAATACATAGCTCTAGCTCTATGGTTAGGCTCCATCATGCCTATCCTGTGGCTTAGCCACACTACTCATAGATGCCTAAAATTGTTCCCTATACATGGTACATTGTAATGAGGTAGTCTAAGATCTCAATCCTACTACCTATCCCTATAGGTTGACCACCTAAGCCTTACTTATCCAATTGAGATCATGATAGCCATGTGTGTTTCTCTCTCTTGAGCTAAGGCCTTTGAAGCTTGTGCTTCTTTTGCTCTCACCCCTATTGAATGGTTGAAATCCATCCTTGCATGCCTACAAATGCTTTATGGATTCCCCCACCAATATAAACCATCTTGCCTGAGCTGGGGTATATGGTACCATAGGATAATCTAGTGTAATGGGGTCTTATAGTGTTATCACCCCATCTAAAATGTCATGGTGCAAAACCATGACCAAGGAACCCCATCTGACCTCCTCAGTTGTAGGATCTACAAAATTCAAACGAGATAGATATTAAATCATATATATATATATATATATATATATATATATATATATATCTACTATCATCACATATAACTAGTATGTTATATCAAAACTTAAAATTATAACATTTCTCACCATTCCTAGTATCACTAACCACCATCTCCTTATCTACTCACACATCGAGCATGGTCTCTTCATCTACTCATCCCTTGAGTACCTCCTCTATCATTTGCCTCCCTACCAATTTAAATATAGGATTAACCACTCATGCACATTATGACCATCTCACAAGAGGTGCCTCTATCAAATAGATTTGTCTTGGACTGATTATTAATTAATCTTATGTAACTACCCTCACTTGTACCTACTCTCACCAATGGTACCTCCATCTATGGTGTGTCTAAGGTGGTCATTTTTACTCCTAAAAAGGTGCTTGTTTTGGTACCTATTACATCCATAAATCAACATCCATGTCCTCTCCTCCTTTGGTTTCCTTATCTCATGCTCAACAAGTCCATGGTCTCACATACTATAGCTTAATCACCAATATCTTGGCTAGTGATCATCCTCCTCCTCTCCCTTTTAGATCTATAGCATGTCATATCCAGAAAGAAGGCACTACTAGAGGATTTGCTGAGTATGGGAGTCCAAAATACTTTAAAAAATATGCCACCAGATAAGACTCTACCCACCAGGTATAATGGCCCATGATCTACGCCTAAGCCATCCCTGTCACCACAATCACACAACTAAGATAAATATTAGTAATGTGTGTGTACATATTCCATTAAATCTCCCCTCATGTGATCATCTATAAAGTTGGCACATGGGGTAAGGCCTATGCTACTCAATCTTACCACCATATAGTCACCTAAAGTAACCTATCATTGACCACATGGGGAAAATTAGTTGGTTGATACATAGAGAACTTCTCATATATCTATTAGAGGTCTAGATTTCACCCAAGTTGAGCAAAGGATTGTTCAAGTCCTCTTGGTCAAACCTAGTCTAATATGGGAATAACCCTATGTTATGGGTCACCTAATCTTGGGCCAAACCTCTAGGATTTTTAACAAGGCTAACTCCTCTAATGTATCACTCATCTCATTTCCACTATAACCTACTAATTGTTGGGATGAAAAGGGAGAGGAAGATAACTAAAAAATAAATATAATATAATATTGGTGATATACCAAAATTGATTACTAATCCAATCTACTTGAACTTCTAAAAACAATAATGAGACAAGCAAAAGATTGAATCTACAAATCCAAATGTCTGTTATGCATCAATATTTCAAGCAAAAGTTCACCAAGTGATCAAAATCTAAGGGAAGTGATGGTAAGGTTTGATTTAAGGCAATATATAATCAATGTATCCACTTGTTAGCTTCAATCAAATGACATTAAACATTAAACATGATTAACATAATAATATAAACTAGTAGCTAGGTGAGATCAAGACTTGCCAAGGGAGAGATTTCTACCACATGTAAATCAAACTGACATTAACAAATTGTACCAAAGTAATGAAATTTGAAACAACCATGTATTTACCTAAGGAGGTTATAAAGATCAATCTAGTAGAGTCTAGTCATGCCCAAGAGAGGCATGTATTTCAAGGCTTAGAAGCCTATATTTATAGCAGAAGGGAAAGAGAAAGATGAGGAACATGCATGGGAGAATGGACGAGTCAACAATGATTAAGACTATAGATTTACTAACTCCTCAAGATCCCCTTTACATTAATTCCATTGTGACTACTTGGTGTGATGGAGAATGTAAAAATCAATACCAATTATAGGAAGCGATCCCCACAGCCACATTAATCCTTCTTGAGATCCTCTAAATTAATGCCCTTCACCACCTTTCTCAATCATTATTGATGTTCTTCCTATTATCAAGCAGTTACTTGAGCTTTTTCATTGATTATATTTCTAATATTCCTTGCATAATTACCATTCTATCATTATTTCTAAATCCTAAATATAGATCTATTATGGATGAAAACTAATCACCCTATTGGTTTTCATATAGTTATGATTGCAAATGAAGATCTATAGGATAGGGTTTCTTGAATCTGAATGAGATGTAAAACCTAGTCTAAAATATCCTAAAAGTTTTATAGGGCTTTAATGGTGTTATACAGTATTTCATCATCTACTCCTAGTTATCCAAATTATATCCAACTTGTATTCATGTGTTTACATGCTTGGGTGGTGAAAACTCATATTCAAGCATGTTTATCTTTGTGATCCTCATTGAGATATTTGTTCTAGATCAACCTTAGGTCCCATTTTCTCTCCATTGAATTCCTTTAGATTTCAAGTTTTAATATTTACCATCAATCTTGATCTAGGCTTCTAATACACATCATTAATTTACCCAGTAGTTACCATAGTCACGATATTTGGCAACTATGTATTTGTGCCCAAGATACATTGACTCTTTGACCTTTCACTCACCATTGATTTTTGATTATATAAATAGATGTGAGCCATATATATTTTTCTAGTTTAACATGGTTGAGACACTTATCACCCATGCATTTGTCTTTAAGATTCACTGACCTTTTGAGCCATCACTCATCATTGTGTTATTCCCAAAATCCATCACTTATTTTTGTGGACAACCTACTAATCAGTTTCATCCTACATACCAAAACTCTCTCTTTTATTTCTTAAGAATGTTCTGAGTAGTTAAGTTTTCTAAATATTCAAGCCTTTTCTTCTAAGGAAGCCATAGGTTCAATAGGTAGGCCTTCTTCAAAGGAAATTCAAAACACTTAAGGATTTTCCTTAGTGTTTTGGGAATGGTTCAATGCAAAGGGTCATTCAAAAGACTTAATGGTAGGATTCAAAAAAATAGAATGAACCACTTTGAACCATTGAACCATTGAACCCCACCTTTGCAAGGTTCAAAGGTTCAACGAGTTCAAAGGTTTAACGACTTCAGTCAACTTAAAGAAAGGAAGGATTTGAAGAGTTAAGATTGAACTTTGAACCATTGAACCTTGAACTTAAAAAGAGTTTAAAGGTTCAAGGTTCAATGAATTTAATAAGTCTGAAAGACTTAAAGAAAAGAAGGCTTCAAAGAATGAAGATTGCACTATTGAACCATTGAACCTTGAACCAAAAAAGGTTCAAAGGTTCAATGAATTTGATGACTTTGGTAGACTTAAGAGAATAAAAGGCTTTAAATGAAAGAGAATGAATCATTGAACCATTAAACCTTGAACCAAAATGGTTCAAAGCTTCAGCAGCTTCAAAGAGTTCATAAGTTCAAAAGGAAGCTTCAAATGAATGAAGAAAGTAGAAGATTCTAGAAAGAAGTTCAAAGGGATGGTTCAACTGAAGAATAAAAGGAGAGCGTACACAGCCCTTCACAAAATGATTGAACCAATGAACCATTGAACCTTAAACCAAAAGATCTCAAGGCTTAAGGTTCAAAAAGGTTCAAGGCGACTAGTGACGTCCCCGTGAATGTCAAATTTAGGGTAATAGAATAGCTATTGATTTTCAAAAGAACTAAGAACAAGCTCAGTGACTAGCCCAAAAAGGAGCTGAAAGAGCTAGCTAAAAGTGAGAAGATAGCCTCGAGAGTAGAGATTGCTAAGAAGAGACAAAATGTAAAAAGAAAAAAGAGAGAGCAACTATAAGAAAATTAAAAATATCTACAAGAGAGTTATTTCCAGTAGGAGGAACAATTCACCAGTTGGACACCAGGGAACATAAACATTCAAGGATGTGGCCTAGTTTTTCTTCATTGAGTAAAGGAGAATGGACATGAATGTAAACATCATTAAGAAGACCAAACAAACCATGCTTAGGAAGGAACATTTGAGATAATTTAGAATGCCAAAGTCAAGGCTAATGCCCTATTTGAGCATGGCTCTTTCACAGATATTAAAGGCTTTCAATTTAGCATGGGTGGTCTTTATGAAATTAAGTGCCCAAGGCTTTCTTAGAAGGATATATATTGTAATCTATCATCAGCTATTAGGGGGATCTATCTGTTATCAAAACCAAAGCTCTACCCAAATTAAAAAGGCATTCTTAAGACATTGAGCTCAGACTGTTAATCATATTTTGTTAAATGAATGAGAAAGCAAGTGATTTTCTAGACTTTGTGTTGGAATAAGCTTGTGTCTTTTAGAAGATTGTTCTTATGTTTGTTTCCTAAATATAGTCTTGTTTATTTAATCAAATAAGCAAAATTAGTGGAAATAAGCTGGAAGATGTCCTGAAACTAACTCTGGGAGACTTTATGTTGTCATAATTGCTTTTAGCCTATGTTTTTGTGTAAAGGATACTAGAGAGGCTTTATGCTCTCTTTATCCTTCGTAATCCTTTACTATATTGTAGTTTTAGGTGTAGACTTTGAGCTACATTTAATCTTGCTATGTTCTTTTTTCCCAATCAGTAGGAGAGATAACTAAAACTTTATTTTTTAGTTGGTTTTTTGTGGTTGTTGTTTCTACCCTAGGAAAGCCCTGTTGTTTATTGAATATCACTTCTAAAATAAGAGAAGTGCCATTTCATTAATTACACAAGAATCCTCCTCTATTTTGTGAACATCATATTTTAAAAAAGATAGATGGATTGTATGTTTTCACCCCTGCTTGTATTTTTAGTTTATATTAGTATATAGTAGTTTGTAGGGAACCTCCCCTTGATGAGAAGAGAGATTTATCTCCTTATGATATGGTAGACCTACACATTTTACTTTATAAGTCTCCTAATGTTGTGGTTGATGCACCTATTTTTCCATCAGTCAGATAGTGATAAAATATTCACCTAATAGTTTTTGGTGACTTTGTTTGGGATTAGAATGCACATTTTGAACCCTAAAGATTCAAATTGAAGTAGTTTCAGTTCTTTTTCATATCTATTTTAGCACTCTGGTAGACCCACCATACACACGAATCTAGAGAGCTCAAGGTATTTTTGACCCTATTTTTGAGCTTGTGTAACAAAATAATTTTGATCTTTCTCCTCCACAAACTCACCTTTAGTGAACTAGGATTTTTCCTCCTATAAACATCAGGTCCCCAATACCTAGCAAAGATACTCTTTTCTCTACTAGTAGAGCTTTGTTCATACATATCCCATAGAGATTTAGTATCCCTCCTTTCAACATTTATATCATGGAAGCTTGAGGCCCTTGGGGTAATACTTTTGGTCCCTTGAATCTGACCCCACCTCTACATGAGCTACCCCATAGCTCAAGAAAAAAATTCCCCAAGTTCTATGGTGATGGGAAGGTCCATCTTGATGAACATGTTATAGCTTTTCTCATAGCCTGTGGTGTAATAAGTGTTTAATATGAAGTCATTATAGTTAGAATATTTATAGAAACTTTGCAAGGTGTTATTATAGACTAGTTCTATCATCTAGAAGCATAAATTGTGACTGAGTAAAACACTCTCAAAGCCAAATTTGAGGCTAGGTTCAAACTTGTAGAAGATGTGCATGCCTTGTTAGCTCAGCTTACACAAATGAAGAAGGAGCCTCATGAACCCATGAGACACTTCATTGCTAAATTTCATAAGCTGAGGAACAAGATTCCCCTAATTGCTCAGCTAACACCTAAGAATCTTAAATGCTTCTTCATCAATTCTCAGCTTCCTGAAGGAAGTTTCCTGTTGAGGTGAGCTGGCCATATAGACCTTGTTGTAGCTCAAATTTTGGTGACTGAGGTTGAAGATGACCTTATCTTGGTATGATAGATAAGAATAGATCTTAATAAAGGTAAATATTCTTCATCTTCTAAATTCTCTTCTACAAGCACCACAGATCCTATGGTTCAAAAGCTAACAAATGAATTGCTAGCTCTCGAAAGGTAAATGGCACAAGGGATGTATGCTCTCCTTTTTATCAGGATGTACCAAGGAGGACATTTCATAATCATTAATATCAGGGCTACGCTGCTAAAAATTAAGGGAAACCAAATCACCTTCCTCCCCCACCAGGGAAGCTTGCCATTAAAGCAACACCAACTAACTCAGCAGTTAGTTATCTTAAAACTGAATCTAATTTTTTGTTTCAACCTGAGTTGAACCAAAAAGATGACATTGATCTCTTTGTAAAAGGCCAAGAAAATTAGCTGGTGACTCCAACATTGGATTCCTGAATTACTAGGATGAACCTAGAGCCAAAGGTGAAGCATTTGATGGATAAACATAGTATTTACTCAGTCCCAGAACTAGTCAGCTCAATAAGTTAATAAAGGAAAAATAGGGGAAGAGCCACACCCAGTAATTTCAATTTCTAAATGAGGCACTTCATTACCTTTCCAATCAAAGGATCCGATGAGCAACAAAAAAGTAAGTACCTCAAATGTTCCTTCATCTTCTACTTCAAATTCATAGACCAGTCCTACACCCAGTAAAACCCAAATCGATGGACTACCTTCCTCTATCTCAAAATCATTTCGTTTATTTGATATAATTGGCCATGTTAAGAAGACCAAAATTTAAATGTCTGAGTTTAAATTCTTGCAATCCAACCCTAAGTAGCTAGATAGGTTAGTTCAATGTGTAAAAAATAAAATTGTCCATGTAGGATAAGAAATTTTGAAAATAACTCTGTTCCCCCAAAGAAAACATCCACCCAAAATAATCTTGTGATTACTCCTCCAGTAGCCCCTAGAAAGATAGAACCATTTTAAGTCTCTTTGTTGATAAATGATCATCAGCTAAATAATTACATAATTGATTATGGTGCATTTGACAATGGCATGCTTGCTAAGGTGGTAGAATCTCTTGGTCTCACACTAACTAAGACCTTTGGGAGATGTTTCTCCATGGAAAATAAATAGGTGCCTCTACTAGGACAAATCAAAGATGCTCAATTTGCATTTATGGCCTTCCCAAATAAGAGAATTAAAATGATAGTCCTGGTGGCCAACGTCCCAACCTCCTACGGGATTCTTCTTGGATGAAATTTTTGTAAGGATGTTGGTGGTGAATTAAGCATGGACCTGTCTAAGGTGAGGATCCCTATTAAGGGTGTCATGTAAAAGCTACTTCCTAAGAAGGAATCAAAGTACATTGTCATTCGAACTTCAGTGCCTGAAGCTCAAATTCTATTTTAGTCTTTAGGCATGGGTAATTACTTCTTGACTACTGAAGACGTCTTTGTTTCAGCAGACAAAAGCTTACTAATTGACAATCCAAAAAAATTAGATAAAACATCAAAAGAATTGGTAGGGTGCAGTACACGTGAAAAGGGATTTTTCCTTCTTGATAGAGAAAAATCTAAGAGAGGATCAAAATTTGAAGATGTCTAGATCCTAGAATTCGATGGAAGTAATGTTTCAACTGGTTATAGAGCTAGAGTTGTTTTAATATCTCCTCAAGGAGATATTTTTCCATATTCATATAAGTTGTAGTTTAGCAACACCAATAATACTTCTGAATATGAATCATTTTTGTTTAGATTAAAGGTTTCTCAAGATAAAGGTGTTAAAATTATTCATGCAAGAGGGGAGGCTAAGCTAGTGGTTTATCAGGTGAGGAACTTGTATCAAACTAAAAATGAGAGATTGCAGCATTACCACAATTTGGTGTGGGACTGCATTGAAAGCTTTGATGCTTTCATTATTTTTGTCATGCCCAAATAATTCAATAATTGTGTAGATGTATTGGCTGTCTTTGCAACTCTCTTGGTCTCTCATAAGGACTTCGAATAAGATAGGTACATTATTGAGTTGGTTTTTCAACCAAGCGTACCTAATAATGAGACCATTGGTAGGTGTTCATTGGTGATAACCAAATCATTGCTTTTCTAGAACAAAGAGATAGCTTTGAAAAGCTTCATTTTGAAGGTAGTGAATCCTCTACCCATCATGAATCAGCTCTGGAAATAAATTCAAATGTTGATGAAGAGTATCTTCAGCTCAAAAGGAATAAAATTCCCAAAGGATTAAATTCTCTTGAGAATTTTTTTGACAATCATGATAGATATCTCAAGGAATAACAAATGGATTCAAAATCCTCCAAGGATTTTGATCAAATAAACTTGAGTTCAATTGACAATCCAAAAATGGTCAACATCAAGAATTGTTATACCCCTAACGAGAAACTCAAATTCACCACTCTGCTTCACCATTACATTGATGTTTTGGTATATTTATATGATGATCTAAAACTATTCAAACCTAAATAAATCCATCATGAGATTCCTCTCAAGATTGGGTCACTACCACACAAGTAGAAGCAAAGGTAGTACAATCTTAGGATATCAGGCATGATTTTATCTAAAATATAGAAAATGTTGAATGCAAGGATTATTTTCCCAATCCATCATTCCACTTGGATTACAAATATAGTCCCTGTAAGAAAGAAAAATGGAGAAGTATACCTATGTCTTGATTTCATAAATCTAAATTAGTCATCTTTAAAGGACAACTATCCCCTACCCATCATGGATCAGCTGCTGTAGACAGTGACTGGCATAAAGATGTTATCAATGCTAGATGGCTTTTTAGGATACAATCAAGTGGAATTTGGTGAAATAGACCAACATAAGACTGCCTTCATGACACCTTAGGGCACTTTTACATATTGAAGAATGCCATTTGACTTTATCAATGTTGGCACCACTTTCTAAAGAGTAATGGATCTTGCTGTCAAAAATAAAATGGGTAAGTTCATTATGGTCTACCTTGATGATTTGACAGTCTTTTCTAAGCATCATCCTGATCATGTGCATCATCTACAACAAGTGTTGGAGTGATATAGGTAGAATGGTATTTATTTTAATCCCAAGAAATCAATTTTTAGGATTACAGAAGGTAAACTTCTCAATCACACTGTATCTTGAGAAGGCATAAAGATCAACCCATAAAGGGTTAAATCCATTAAACAGCTTGCTCCTCCTACCAGTAAGACTGCAGTTCACTCTTTCTTTGGAAAGGTAAACTTTCTATGAAGGTTCATTCCTAAATTTGTAGAGAAGGCTCACCACATTATCAATATGATGAAGGGCAAAGCCACTTTTAACTAGACTGAAGAAGTCAAATCATAATTTAAAGTCATCAAGGAAGCTATCACCCATGCCCTAATTCTAGTTTATCCTGATTACACCAAAGATTTTATAATGTACAGCTATGCTTCCAAGCATACACATTTAGCCATCTTGGTTCAATAGAATAAAGAAGGTGTGGAATCTCCCATCTCCTTCATGAGCTGTCCTCTTAGAGATCATGAGCTAAAGTATTCAAACATGGAGAAGCATGCATATGCCATGGTCAAGGTAGTAAAGTATTTCTATTTTTACATCTTGAATTCATATACTATCATTCTAGTGCCTGAAACAATAGTGAAATCTATCTTAACTAAGATTTAGGAATTTGATCTAGATATCAAATCTACCAAGTTTGTGAAGGAAAAGGGTCTCTACCAACTGATTATTGATAACATACCAAAAGAAGCAAAATTTGAAGACACGCCAACAATTCTTTTTGTCACCACTATGAATGAGTGGTATTCAAATATTGCTCATTTCCTTACCTATGGTGAGTGTCTTGTTCACCTGTCTCGTAAAGAAAAGAGGACTGTTAAGTTGAAATCTACCAATTTTTTCCTATGGGACAACGGTTTGTATAAAAGGAACCTTGATGGGGTATTCCTTTGTTATGTGGATAAAGCATAGCAAAACAATTTTTTGGAGTCCTTCCACAATTTGGCTTGTGGAGGACATTTTTTGGCCCTTGTGACTACCCACAAGATTCTATGAGCCAAGTATTATTAGCCTACTATATTTAGAGATTCATATGCTTGGGTGCGTAGATGTGAGTTGCATCAACAATTCATTGGCAAACCCAAGCTAGTTGCATTACCTCTCAAGCTTGTGGTGATAGAAGAGTTGTTTCAGCAATAGGGAATTGATTTCATTGGCACTGTAAATCCTTCCTCAAGTGTTAGACATGATTACATCCTTACAACCACAGACTATTTCACTAAATGGGTGGAAGCCATTCTAGTCAAGAATGATACTTCAGAAGTAGTGTGTAATTTCCTGAAGGAAAACATCATTTCCAGGTTTGGAGTCTCAACCAAGATTATAACAGACAATGTAGCCTATTTCCCTTCTCATGAGATTACTCAATTTTGTTACTTTTATGGAATTATTCTCTCCCATTCTTTTGACTATTATGAATAAAGAAATAGTCAAGTAGAGTCAAGCAACAAGAACCTGGTGACCATTATCAAGAAGCTAGTAGATGAAAATCAAAGAACCTGGCATAAAGCATTACTGGATGCTTTATGGGTAGATAGGATTACACCCAATAGAGTAATCAATATGTTCCTTTATTCACCCATACATATCATGCATGAACTAGACCCATATGTTAGACCCAAAATCATATAGCAGCTCGAATCCAAAATGGACTATCATAAGGTTATTACAATAGTGGTACATTGCCATCTGATTTATGACATAGCACTCATGTTGTCACAAGTTTGATCATAGCCTTCTAGATGTCTAGAATATACATGATATATACATCAAAAATACTAACCTATAAACTTAGGTATATCATATCTGAGCATGTTGCCCACCTTGCTAGTGTTCATCTCTCCTCAAGATCATTTGGTGTCCTTGTGATCACTAGTGTCCCTCTTATAGGTAGTTCAAGCAATGAATGGATGTCCTCTAGTGTCATACCCACCTTTATGGTAACCCCATCCACCAACCATCAAAAAGGGTGGGTCAATCATTCCCATGTTATGAGGAACATGATAATGAGATCAACACTTAATGGGATGTGCCCCATCTTCATAATACTTCCTAGGCCTAGTGTAACTAATCATGCTCTATCTAGGTTTATCAACCACTCTAGTAGGTCTAGTAGCCATGATGCACTAATCAATCACCAATACCTCTAGTGTCTTTGTAAAATATCAAACAATAAAGGATGTATCATATCTCCATGTCATTAATAATCAAAATACACTCTTTAAACTTTACAAAACTTAGCTAGTTTGATTTAGTTTTCCCATTTTACATAGAATTGGCCTATTCAATACTAAATTGACCTTATGCTTCATTTGGAATACTAAATCAGCCTTGTCAAATTCTTATTAAATCATTCTATATAATACTAGGTCATCCACCTTTTTTCCTTGCATTACTATATCAACCCTATTGTACATAGTTGGCCTTTATCAACAATGCTATATCGATATTTCAAAACAACTAAGTCAACCCACTACTACATAATTGGCCCCCTTTATTAGTAAACTAAATCAGCCTCTATATAGTTGGCCTTTTTATTCTTCCTCACCTTGTAGACTAAGTTGACCTAGTCTACTCTATTTGTCCAAAGTGATGACTTTTTGACCATTTACCATAAATGCCTTAGGTAATTATTGTTACGACTCCTTCCTACCCAATACCTTGTTTTACCCCTAATGTAACTTAAAATTTCTTAGGGTTCATTTTAGTGCCTAGATTTGGCCTACCATTCAATTTTATATAGTGAACTCAATCTCAAATAAAAATATTCAAAATTTTGAATATTTTAGTTGCTTACTTGTGATGCACTCATTTTGGCCGCTATGCATCTTCCCCATCTCAGTTGTTATCTCCTTATCATAATGTATTTTGGTCTCTCACTAGGTCTCTCAAAGCTCCTTTTTCTCAGAATAGTAAAAATGATAAATGAATTATTTTTCACCCTATTTGTATTTACTATTCAAAATTACTTACCTTTTAAATATTTACGATCAGATTTCTTATTTTGATCATATCTTTGTCTCTATCATCTCTTTTTCCAAACCATAAAATGTTATGGAATCTTGAAATCATAGATAATGTTTTCACCTATTATATATATATGTTTCAAAACTTTTAATTTTTTGATCTTTTTTACTAACCTCTATAGGTTCATCTATGCTCCCTACATTGGATACATTTACATTTCTTGCTTCTCTAGCAGTAAGGTAAGTTTTTTTTCAATTATGTCCATTTATTTACCTTATTTTCACTTTACTACACTTTATTCAGCTTTAGCATTATGTGTTACTATGTTTTTTCTTAAAGAACCAACCCCTATTACACATGATGCACTTCAAATGGAGCATATGTGTATACACATAATAATTTCAAAATTTTATCAATTATTAACACTTTTTATCTTGAAATAACCTATCGAGTCTCAATCTATCTAAGTACATGCATTAAGGGGTACACCGAGAAAGGGGTGCACAAAACATTAGTGCTTCATAAGATTGTTGTCCTTTTTTCTACTTACCATCTACACACTTGTCTCTTAAACCCATTTACCCTAAGCTTATTATTCTCTATTGTACCCATTCCAAACATTTGTCACATCTTTATCCTCCTTATTCTTGCCTTGACTCCCTTTCACTAGTTGATTGTACTAGGTCAATTGGGTCAACCCTATATAGTTTTTAGCCTTTGATTATTGTATAGGGTTTATAAGGTCAACCCTATACTATTTAGGGATATTTTTTCACTTGGAGTTTCATTATCCTTTCATCTAACCTATCTTAGGACCTAGTGATTTACTTCCCAAAAACATATGGGGTCAACTAGGTCAACCTTATATAGTTAACATATTTGGAAGGATTTAGGGTAAGATCCACCTATATATACAAGTTCATTTCAAACCATTTGAGAATAGAGAAGTGAAGAAGAATAATTATGCATGAACATCTACTTATTAACCATTCTACTTGAGGAATAAAGCTTAGGGTTCCATACTTTCTTTGGAGATATGGATCTTGTCTTGTGGAGAAGTCTTTTAGATGCATAGATAGGCTATGTAACCTAGAGTTGATTTATCTCTGTTATCTTTACATACCACAATAATTTCTTGCAAAGTACCTTGGCTATGGAAGAGATTGAGGTTCGGTGGGTTTGTCTTCAAAGTAAGTCTACCTAACTTTATTTCTCCTTTGTAAAAGTAGATAGATAATGTAGTTGTGTTTCTCTCCCATGCATTAGGATTTAATATACATTGACATGAGTATATGTATTCTATGCATGTTTAGTTTAGTTTTTTTTGTTTTTAACCCCCACTTTGTGCCACAATCTTTGATGTGCACTAGATAAGATTTACTTTCTTATTTATTATAATAGAGTGAACATTAAACCTAGGACTCTTTTAGGCTTGTTTCATGATGTGTTAGACTATAGGCTCTAGAACCCTTCTTATCATGGTGTGTTGTGATAAGTGCTCCCTTAATCAAGTCTAACAGATCCCCATATTAGTCATGTTCCCACTTAACAAATCCATTCCCAATCAGAAGTGTAGGTATTTGCTATCTTCTCTGAGCTAGGATTGATTTATAGACATGATTTATTTATGATTGCATACATTCTAGTGAACTAACCCTTTCAAGATTTATTCATATTATTTAATTCTTTTTTATCATATATTTTCCATATTGGATCAACTCCAACAACCCAACTCTAACTTTTGTGCATAGGATTTTAGGTACAGGCTACTAGATCAACCTTGTTGACCTAGTATAGGTTTTTAGCTTTTCAAACATCTAGTTCAGACTACTAGGTCAACCTAGTTGACCCTATACATTTTCAAACACCATCAATAGTTTTTTGCAAAACTTGATCAACCTAGTCAACCTAGTTAGTAAACTTTGTAAGCATATATCAAGGTTCTGATCAACATCCTTCATGGGGAAAGAACTTCATAACTCAAAACATTTACAACACAATAACATATAACATTAGCAATCAATATTCATCCATTAATATATTATATACATTACAATAACTAGTAACAACCTTCACTGATCAATCCTAATTTTACTAATACTAGTGGCACATAAATGAGAATGGATTACATCCACTACATAGCACACGAGACTTAATATTTATATCACTCTCAAATTCACCAGAGCTTCATTATAAAATCATCTCCTTTTTTTGATCTTAGAGCTCACCTCCTTTATATAGGTTTTGGACACTCTTCTTGCTGACTAGATATGCACATGTTAAAGGGTGTGTAGTTGAGAGCTTGTTAGCCCCATTATGACATATAGGATAACTACGGTACTTTCTAGGTGCCAAGCTATCTGTCAAGGATATACACCTACCTATTCTACTACTCATATCTCTATTCTCCTCGATCCTCAAACCACCATGTGTAGGATTAGGCTGGTATGCATCAAGAATCATGATGCTCTATATCCATCATCTAGTAATAATAGGGACTATAAGAGTCTATCTAGTTAGAGAGAAGGTGTAAAAAAGGGTTCCTTTGCATCCTCCATGGGTCTCCATGCTCTGGGGTTGGTCTTAGCTAGCACAAGATCAAGTCTTCTAAAAAATGGGTCTCAACATCACCCCATACAAAATTGCTAGTATGCCTTAGACTAGCCCTAAAGCACCTTAGGTGCATAGAATTTGGGTGCACCCTGCCATAGATCCTCCTTTAAATTTTCAAATCTATGGATGAAACCTTTCAACTCTTCAATGGCACCATCTAATTTTTTGGATGTTTCTTCTAGAGCAAGTACATCCATGCCTTTTAATTCCTTTCTAAAGACTTCCAACCTTTCCTTCTCCCTCCTCACTCCTCCATCTAGGAGTTTTCCCTATTCATTGGCCTTTGTCTAGAAGGCATGAAATACTTCCTCTGGGTCTTGATCTTGTGTTTTCAATTGGGAACTAAGGTATTTGACTCTCACCATCACATGCACCTGCTTAGTCCTTGAAATCATGAAGGAATGCTAGAGCAAGGCATCCTTTTCATCCTTTATTTTCTTGAGTTGTCCAGAGATGACCTCTACTTGGTATACAAAGTTGAAAAAAATGGTGTCTACTTCTTTAGTTCCTTATTTAATATTGGTGAAGAGGTATTCAAATTCTTCCATATTCTTTGTCAACTTTCCCCTTATATCCTCACATGGGTCTTCCTTCTCCTCTAATGTTGGTTTTATCCTATGGATCATCTGCTCAATAAGCATGAAGGTGTAGTCGACCTCCTTCATGACAAAGTTGTTGATGTTGTCTCAAAGGGAGGGCTCTACATCCTTCATGTTTTTTATTAGTTATTAGATCTTGAGTTTAGTTTCTTCAAGATCCTTCTCCATTCCTTTAGCAATTTTCCTCTGTCTTCTAGCACAAACATCATTGATGATGTTCTTACATGCCATAGAGGTTGCCATGTTGATTAAAGTATTGGTCAAGCACATGGGGTTAATGTCATGGAGATTCATTAGGGGTAGTAATGGCCTTATTTTAGCTTCTTGGTACACCAAATGGCCTTTGTAGGGAACTCAAACTCTAGCTCATCCACGTAGCATTTCATGGCCCATGAGACTTGGTGGCATGTAAGGGTTGTGGAAATTCTTGGAGGCATGCACTATATCATATATAATTCATCATCCTCCTTTAACCCCATCTATGTTCTCTCACATTTCATAGGCTCAACCTCTACTTCTTCTCTAAGCTCTACTTCACTGGTGCTAGTGTTAGTCCCTATTTTGTCAACTCTCTCTCTCTCTCTCTCTCTCTCTCTCTCTCTCTCTCTCTCTCTCTCTCTCTCTTCTCTCTCTCTCTCTCTCTCTCTCTCTCTCTCTCTCTCTCTCTCTCTCTCTCTCTCTCTCTCTCTCTCATTCTTCTTCTCTTTCCTCTTAGATGTTAGACTCACCATCTTGTTCTTCTTTTGGGGATTCTTTGATGAAAATTTCCCCCTCATCCTTTTCTTGGTGTGGCACCTATTCTTCCACTTATTTTTCTATAGTACCAACATCACCTTTGTGTTCTTCATGCACATCCTTAGAGCTAGGGTATGCCTTCTATGTGGCTTCTTACACTATTTGGGTGTTAGTGTCAAGTTATACTTTGGCTTCTTCTTTACTAGTCTTACTACCAATGAAACCCTTATTTTTTCCCCATTCATCTAGCATATGCACCCTTTCTTCTTGGGCCACTTTTGCTTCCCATTCCTACTTCTGGGTGCATTCTACCTTAGCCTCCTCCATCCTTTCCTCTTTCTTGGCCTTTACTTTTTTAGCCTTTTTTTTTTGCTACTTGCATGGCAATTTTTTATTCTCTCATTTTAATTTCTTTAGCCTCAACCTGGTCAATATCAACCTAGGATAAGCCTAAGACCCTCCACTCCTTGCACCTCTAGTGTAATACAAGCACTACATTGATTTGGCCTTGGTCTAGTCTTATTCATCTCCATTTATTTAGTAGCTCTTCCTCTTTATCACCTACACTGGAGGGAGTTGCTTCTTTAGGTGCTCTACTTAATTTACTCATTTTTTCTTCTTACACCTTACATGCTACTTCTCTTTTCTACTCCTCTACCTCTACCATTTAGATGACCTTAGCAACCACCCCTACCTTGGCCATCTCATCTTTATGCTCCCTTAACTCTTATTACTATTGGGTCTCAGCCTCATATGAGCCAAGTCTCCTCAGCCTATGCCTTGGTATTTCTAGCTATTTTTGTGGTGGAGGTAAAGGGGAGTGTTCACTAGGGGATGATTCTACATCCTTAGGTACAATGTAAGTGACTTATTCCCACTTTTCCTCTTCTGACCCCTCTTTTGATTTGTCTTCTTCTGGCATCGGGGAAGGGGTCTTTTCTTTCTTTTTCCCTTATAGGCTTGTGGGGGATCGAGAGGTGAAGTGCATGTGCTTTTGATATGATTTTATCATCGAGGATTCCCCTTCTAAAACTATATTTAGCTTTATCCTCTCCTTCATCTTTTCCAACATCTCCCTCCTCTTCTTTTTGGGGAGCTTCTACTTTTCCTTAGGCACAGGGGTTCCTTCCTTCCCCAATAGGACTAGGAGGTCTCTTTACTTTGTGGTGCTAGACCCTGCACCATCATCTTTTCTTCTAGGATTCATCACATAGTATAGCCTATAGATGAATCCAAGGATTATTACCTCCTACATAAAATTGATGTTTCCCTAATCTGAGGCATCCTCTTCATCCTCTATCACAGTTTTATCTACATGAAGGAATCTATGCCTTCATCCACTAGCTCTCTGTATCTAGATCTTTGATTAGAATGAAAATGCTTTATGCATTGCGGATTTTGTTGAGCACATCCCAAAAGAACTTGAATCAGAAGGCAAAGGGAAGCTTCAACCATCTTGACTTATTCCCATCCTTGAGTTCTAGGTAGATGACATAGTAGTGATGCATGATGGTGAAGGTCACCATTCCAAACATGTTCATTGGGAGCCCATATGGGATGCACCACTCTAACCTAAAGGGCCTCAATGTATTACTTACACCACTTCAATATGTAAGTCATTTACTTGGCACTAAATGATGTGGGGTAGTTGATGTCCTTTTATTTATGCACTAGGATTTTGTGGTGTTTTGAGAAAACCCATAAATTATCTTCTCCACCATCAAGGATCTTTATATCTTTCATGACTATAAAGATGAAGATGGATCCCCATCTAAATGTCCCCTTCGTGTTATAAGATTCTAGTGCATTCTTGGTCATTTTTGTGGTAATGAACTATGACATGTTGAACTTTACCCCCTATGCCATGTGATAGGCTAAGAAAAGGTATGCCTTGGACACATCATTCCATCTCCCTCTTGGGCATAGATTTAAGTTGACAAGTCACATTGTTCCCCTTATGCCCAGATCCTCACAACTGATGATGGATAATTTTTATTCCCCCTTGAAGTAATTGAGGAGATTTGTGATGTGATCCACCTCTTCATTATCACCCATCAGTTGATGGATGTCTCTTCTAGAGTCTATTAGTCTAGTTATTCTATTGATCAAGTTTATGAATATCTTTATGCATTACCTTATGAAGTACATAAAATCTTCATTTACATGTGAGAGAAAGAACAGAACAAGTTCCTCTAGATTTTTAAAATAGGTAAAATAATATATTTGAGATGTGCCTAAATCTTTCAATCTATCTCTTATTGAGATGTCAAAGATTGCATCTCCCTCTAGGGTCTTACACCTAGTGTCCACCATCTAGTCTTGTGTCTAGTCTTGAAAGTGACTTGACATCTAATGGTTATATTCCCATAACTGGCATACATGCATGACTAAGCACCAAGATTTTCTCACTGATACTTCAAGTGGGAAATGCATATGATGGTAGCACATCTTGGTCAACAATTTGGCTTCCAACATTACAATGCAGATTATTTCCACTATCTATGCCCTTGTCTTGGCAATACCTACTTCTACTATTTGAACCTGCTTGGGTTTGAGTCGCACCTCTTCATATCTTGATGCCTTCTAATTATTTATCATTCTAAATTTTATAGAATTGAAACATGGGAGGTGTGTATTACCAAAACCCCTAATTTTAGTTTGGCATGAGTTATCTATTTGAGTTTCTCTAGTTTTTAATGGTGGCCTAACATCTATTCTAGTTCACCTTCTCTATTTTAGTTTTTTTGGCACCACTTCACTCTTGATGTGATTTTTGTTCTAGTTTACTACACAAATTTTTTTCACTCGACGTGCTATCTTTTCTATGAGAATTTGCTCTCTTGGGGTCATTTGGCTCTTGTTCTTAGTCAGTTTCACAAGTTTATAACCTTATTCATTTTTCATTCACCCTATTTATATATTTATATGTTAACACTATTATTAATATTGTTTTCTATACTTTATTTATAGTTTTTTCAAGAGATCATGAAGATCTTTGGAAATTCCATGTTTTGTCTACATTAAATGTGTATCTTTATTTTTCCATCACATTAAATACTTATAATAGATTTATAATGATGTGACATTCTTTTTCAAATGGTCACTTACCAATTTTCTTAGGTGGATGCCAACTATCCTAGATGATCTCTTTTTGCACATCTCCTTGGTATAACCTTCACCTCTCTTATGGCAACCTGGGAACAACACCTCACACATGTGAAATTTAGCCTCCTCAATTCCACTTCTTCTAGTTGTGCTCCTCTTTTAGAAAGCTCCTTTGTCTTGGTTAATTTCTCATGTGTCATCTTGCCTTAGCCTATACTACCCCATACAAATTCCTTGCATTGGTCCTTTAGCACTTGGTATCTTCATCTACTTTGCACACTTCATAAGAAGGGCATCTTCTTGCCTATCTTGTGCTCAATGGATTTGACCATCTTCTCTTCTTGCTTTACATCCACTTGATTTAAACATCTTCTCATCTAGTTTATATCCCAACATAGTTGAGCATCTTTTCTTCCACTAGCCCTATAACAGTTCATCATTTTTAAAGGCTCTTCTTACCATCTCACCATGTGCCTCTTGTGTACATGTTTATTTTTATACTACTACTTGACTTGGAGACTTCACATGCCCATAAATTAGGCTTCTAGCCTCATGTACTTGTGCCATAAGTGATTTACTGAATTGGTTGGATTTATACATGGAATGGTAAAACATAAGGATTTTTATGGCCATCTCACACTACCTATTGTCTATTTGTTCAATAAGAACCAAACAAATTAAAGAATCACATGGTTTGGCTTGTGTCAAACCTTATTTCAATCAGCTCAATTCAAATTGAATATTGACCAAATATTTATAGTAAAATTGGTGTGAGCACCACCCTATATTTTATATGGCTTCAATTGGTTTCGATTAAAATGTATTTGAATCATTTCACTAGACAACATGTGTAGTTTACATGCACCCATTTCTAAATTGTGATGGATGACATAGGGACCCATACATCAAATATAATGACTAAAGGATCCTTATTCTTATTTTATGAATCTAAATACTTTGAGAACCACCCTATTGTTGATATGGATTTAATCAGTTGCTATTGAGATGTCCTTAAAGCATTTCACTAGACAATGTGTGTAGTTTACATGCACCCATTTTTAAAATGTGATGGATGACATAGGGACCCATATATTAGATCTATATCTTACCTAGGTGCTAAAATTATTTGGATTCATACAAAAAAACTAAGTCTCCTTCAATCAGTACCTTACACTTGATATGCTTGTCATGCCACCTCTTTTGGTGTACCTTCTCAACTTGATAACCCCACTTGGCTCAGGTGCGCATCTCATCCAAGCATTCCAATTATTCTAACCTTTCAATCAAAGATTATTCATCATCAAGGTAGATAATTCATGTGATGTATAAGGAAGGTATGAAAAAATCCATGGGCAAAATTGCTTCCACACTAAACACCAGTTGAAATGGTGTAGCTTTGTTTAAGTTCTTGTATGTAATGTGATAGGCCCATATCACTATAGATACATGATCATCCTAATATGTATGATTTACATTATATATCTTTATGAGGCACATAAAAATCATATTATTGAAGTCTTCAGTTATTCCATTGGATTTTAGATGATATGGGGTGGTCTTGTGGTGTGCCACCATATATTCTCTCAGAAGGATGTGCATCATCTCATTAATGAAATGAGTGCCCCTATTGCTAGTTAGACTTAACAGGCACCCATATTTGATGATGATGTTCTCCCAGATGAATTTCATGGCTATTGTAGTTATGTAGTTTTAATTAGTGCTACCTCAACCCACTTTGTGAAATAGTCAGTTGTCATGAGGGTATATCTAGCTCCTATGCTTTGTGCTACAAGGGTGATTAGTCCTAAAAAATTAATGTTACATTTATTGAATGAAACCTAAGATAGAATAGGGATGAGATGCATCTCATCCTAATGGTTCAACTTTATAATGCATTGGTATATATCACATGCATGTGTGTATTCCTTAGCATCACTAAACAAGCTTGGCCACCATAACCCTTATTATAAAATCTTGCACATCATTACGTCTCTAATGTAATGTCCTCTAGTTATCCCTTCATGTGATTCATAAGGGATGGAGTCCCAATCATGTTCAAAAACACATCAACACAATACTTAATCCCTACTCATATTATATATCTCCCCTTCAATGAGCTAAAAGGAGGAGGCACAAATAACAAGCTACTTTTTCTCCTTAGAGGATAGTGTTTATGGTGTTATCCCTAAGGTTAGGAAAGTGGTAACCTCTACCAAGTCTTTAAGAACATGATAAACCTGATAGATCTATGCATCTATCATATCATCCTCAATTGACATCACCACATCACTAGAGTTGATGTGGTACAAGTGGTTTGGCCCTAAATTTTTCTTTCTAAGTTTAACCATGATTGAAAATTGAAATTCCTAGAAGAGGACAACCCATCTACAAATGTGCCCATGAAAAATAAGTCTATTTAACAAGTATTTTAGTTCCTCATGATTAATGAAGAAAGTGAATGGTATTGATACTGGATACTATCTAAACTTCTATAGGGTGTAGAATATTGCCAACACTACATGCTCAGTGGTGGTATAGTTATCAACCTATGTCATCTTTCTACTTGTGAAGGAAATGGGGCAGTCTATTTTTCCTTCACTTGGTTGCACCAAATTGGTTTCGATGGCTAAGCTTAATGCATCAATGTGGATGTGAAAAGGAGTCATCTAGTTTGGAATTTAAACTATTGGTACACTCACCAATTTTAGCTTTAAAGTGTCAAATTCCTCCTCTTGTGCCTTACCCTAGTATAATGAGCCATCCTTGCACAAGATCACCTCTAGAAGCATGGAAATTTTTATGTAGCCCCTTATGAACTACATATAGTAGCTGTAATGGCTTAGGAAGGCATGAACATATTTTTATGTAGAAGGTGTCTAGAACTAGATAATTATTGCAATCTTTGCTAGATCAATGACAATCCATCCATGTAGACAATGTGCTCAAGTAATGTGCCAAATGGGGTTACAAAGATGCACTTATTTAGATTTAATGATATCTAAAGATATCTATAACTTTTAAATATAAGGTACATGTTATAATAGTGGTCCCTTAAAATACCATACATGGTCCAATCATCTAAATATACTTGTTGGAACTTGTGGATGAAATTATTAAAAGTAGTGATCACCACTCTAGAGAATATAGTTGGCACATTCTTGAGCCCATAGGGCATCACATTGTAAGTGAAACAACCCCATTCAGCCATGAACGTTGTTTTAGGCTTATCCTCCTCCTTTATCTACACCTGATGTTAACCTAAGAACCTATTAGTGAAAGTGTAGATTTCACAACTTCTAACCCCATCCAAGACTTCAGTAGTGAATGGTGTTGGGAAAGGGTCATTGATGCAAGTGGCATTCAACATCCTATAATTGATGAAAATTTGTATGTGTCTATCTTTCTTGATGTTTGTGACCATCAAACTTGCCCACTCTAATTATTATACTAGGTAGATGACACTAGCTATCAACATCCCATTGATATCTAATTTCACCTTAGCATGAAGATTGGGGTTCATCTGATAAGGGTGCTTCTTGAATGGATTTACACCATCCACCAATTTGATGTTAATATTTACTAATTAATGGTGGGTGCCCTTAATTTCCTTATAGTTATGTGAGAAAATATCTTAAAATTCCCTTAGGAGGTTGATGATGCATGGAAGCTTTGCCTCAAACTAGTATGTGCCTATACTGGCCATCTTGGGATCACCTTCCATGATGATGTATACATGGGTGGTCTTGAGGGGTACATGATAGGGTTTATTTCTCTCTTTGTGGGATTATTTGACCTACCTCATTGCATTTATTGTCTTAGCCTAAAGGTGTATCAAGTCACCATCATCTGAAGAGTTATCATTAATGAGGAGCACAAGCTTTTGCTTAACTATTAAGGCCCTCAAATTATGATCCTTCTAGGCTTCATCTTCTTCTTCATTAGAGTCACTATAGATCACCATTTATTTGAAGAAATTTAGAAGTACTAGTCCTTTCTCTCTGAACATCTCTTTTAAGCACTCCTCTAAGATAGTTGTGTCCTCAAACACAACTCAATGGATGACTTATAGAACTCAAGTAATTCAAGGTTCTACAAAGAGAAGGAAAATGTGTGCACAAATGTCTCCTTTAGTGAATCTCAATTTTCTATTTCTTATCACATCTTGTTCATGATGTACCATGTTCACACCCATTTCTTCAAAGTTTGATAGAAGGCATGCATCCATATGCCTCATGGCATGTTTTCTCTATAGATCACTCAAGTCTCTTCACAAAGGTGGATGTGTGTAATTGGGTTAGAGTTGAATTTATTGGGAGTATGTCTAGATCTTCATTTATCTTTCCAAATCTAGTGCACATGGCTACCTTTACATCCTATAAAGCTAGGTTTATATGTGGCCCACTAGTGTGTGATAGTACTTGTCAGTGTATATATCAATGCACCCAATCTATAAGTTTCCTTTGGGATGCAAGCCTTAATATATTATACATACCTCTCAATAGGTTGGCTTCCATCATACTTAGGGAGTGATAGGATCTTTACCTTGCTGAGCCAAAACAAACTCTTCCCTATCTTCTTAATGTGAGAATTCAACTTCTAGGGTTACACAATTCTTACCAAACCTATACCAAATAGTCTAGATCTATATTTGTGGAATAGGAAACATCTATGATCTTTTACCTTATAAGATTATTCAACCCAAAATTAAAAAGCTACATCAATTGTATTTGATGTTAATTATCCATTTTCCTAATTGAGTACCTCTTGTTTACTGGGATTTAGAGTCTCAGCACCTTGCACCATGAGATTATAAATGTGGTTGACCTCATCTTCAAGGTTAAAACTTTCAACATAAGGTGGCCCTTAGTTACTTGAAATAAGTATCACCACCCTCTCCTTTCCATTTTTAAAGGTCATATAGTGCTTCTTGAAGCACATATCAATGTTGTTTGCATAGCACTATGGCCTTCCTAAGAGTGCCAAGTAGTTGTCCAACTATGCTAACTCTATGACCTCAAAGTCAACTTGGAACTTGGTGCACATGTTGTCCACTATGGTTCCCTTTAATATCCCTATGGGCTATGCTTGGGTCTTATTCATGATGAATGTGTGTGGTAACATTCTCAATGTTGGCCTCCCTATTTTCTCCTAGGCATTATTGGTCAAGATATTAACCTCTACACCTGTGTCAACCATAACTTCATAAACTGACCACCCATTGATAGTGGCATCTATTAGCAATCCCTAGTCATACTTGGTGTTCTAATTATGCCTCACTTCTTGTGTCGACTCCATATGTAGTGATGCAATCTCTATGGCTTGGGGATTGGCTTACCATGATGGTGCTTTCTATACATGTCTTCAAAACAAGTCTTTTAGTAGGGGTAGGCCCCATTGCATCTATAAGAGGCACAAGATTTTGGTCAACTCCTAGACTTTAGCCTCTTTGTAGTCTTGATTTTTATTCATAACAATGGCTTGTGCCTATAGGTCTCAAGCCAATTGGAATTTTCCCTGTAGGTTTTATATCATCTCATTACTTACTATAAGACATCCTTTTGGAATGCAAGATTAGGATATGATGCTAATTATAGATCTAGTTGCATCATGCACTTAGTGTAACTTGACTCACTATATTCCAAGTGTAAGTATTGGTTTCTCATAATGGGTGGCTAAGTGGTGATCCCACTCCACATCATGGTCTACACCTTTATAGGACCCTTAGGAGTTTGTTGTGGCTTGGGGTCTCATCTACCTTCTTTAGACTTATGTCACACCATATTTGCTCTTCTATCTATACCAAGTTAACCTTACATCAACTTCCTGTAGAGATCTAGGTAGTCTTTGACTGTGTGTGGGCCTTGATAGTACCCACATGTTAGGTGTGTGGAGTAGTTGCATTGATAATGCTCATTCCACCCACACTTATAAAAAGATAAGGGTAGGAATCTCCCTCTACTATATCTACTTCCTTAGCTACAGGTTCCTCTTTAGTTACCATAACCCATGTTGTTTTGGCCATAGCCCTCATTCCCTTGGCCTACCTAGCCATCACTTGAAGTCATGGTTTGCCTTGCACCTCTCTCCATGTTTTAATGAATCTCATTGATGACTCTATAGTCTACCATTATGTGTGTAGGCATCACACATCTTGTAGTAAATTGTAGTATTTACTTGAACAACATGCTACAATAAGGGATAATTTTAGGAGTCATGCACTCCATGGCAAACCTCATAGTTGAGGAGTATTGTGTGGACATTCCTATATAGGCAATTATTCTTGTTATGACCCTTTATCTCATATTTGGTGCACCATATCCTACTATTAGATTCATGTTCATGTCTACTAGTAAGATTTTATAGTTAGAAATCCATCAACATAATCTACACCTCCATGAAGGGACTAATCCTAGTGTCAACACTACCTACCACCTCAGCCTAGAGTGTAGCTTCAAGCACCTCATAGGGTTATATGAAGGTTTGCATAGATAGTGCCCTCTTGAATGGCACCAACAAGCCTCCAATAAATGATTATGTGTATTGGGAGGGGTGGATATCATAAGGAAGGTTGGAGAGGAGAGTTTTAAACTGTGCATCATACAAGCACATGTTTTTAGATAACCTTTGCCTGATGTCCTTGAGCACCATACTATTCTATTGTTCAAACTTAATAATGTCAAAATCCTTCAAGAATGCTCCATTAAACATGTCATAGCCAACTATAGCTTGGTTTAGATCAAAATTTTGATACCAAGTATGGGCATGATCTAGTAGTGTTATCATGAACTATGTTGCCTTGCACTTAGGTTGAGTAATGCCCTAAGTATATCGCTATAATTCACATTTCAACACTTTCTCTATAGCATTTTCAACTCAAAAATACTTTGTAAAATGCATTTCCATCTCATACCATATCTATAAAGGTGATGGTGTAGGATTCTATAGTGCTTGACCTCCTTGTGTCTATGTAGGGGATAGTCTTCTAATGCCCCCACTAGTAGGGTTTAACATTGACCCTAATAGACTAGGATACACCGTAGAGCTTGATGGCATGGCTCCACTCACTGGTGGCACTATACCACTTCTTACAAGCTATTTCCCAATTATCATCACTAACATTCCTTTCATGAGAATATTTGTGCTTCTATTCGTGGCACTTAGACTAGCACCTACTCGATCAGCTATACCATTACTCAACTCTTTGTATGGGATCACTTGTTAAATCAAAAACCCTTGATCTAAAATATTTATCTAATAATAGTTATTATGGTAATAGGTCTAGTTACCATTCTTATATTCTTGAATGGGGAATCCATCACATGGGCTTGAATTTTAGGTTCAAAGGGTATAGGTGCCTCTATCACATCTTCAAGCACCTTATCTTGTAGGAACTTGCTACATCCCACACTTGTCTATAAAATCCAACCACTTATTTCTTCCTCTATCTCAACATGTTGTGGTCTTTTAAAGTATCCTTTCCCATGCCCTTCCTTCTTACTATAAGTCCTATTTGTACTTCTAGGTTCTAGGTCTTCCATCAACCTTTGTCTATGCTTACTGTAGTTCAGCCTCTAGAGTTTTCAGGTGTCAAGTTATTGTTCCTCTTCCATGGAATCTTTCCTATACTTCCCCCTCCTTTCCCTCATGATTTCCCATACACACAAAGACCTTTAGCCTTCTATCCTCATGGTCTCTATCATGTAATCAACCAAGAGATTATTTATCTTGATGTAGAGTTCTCTAATGAATGTTCCCCTTGGTTCTCAAAGAAACTCATGATTTGCTTCTTCTAAGTGTGAAAAGGTTGATAGTAAAAAATCCAACATGTAGATATTAAAAAAATCATCCCACCACTTGTTTACAACATGAATCCACACTTCATATAATATTTCTATCATCTCTATGAATTTTACAGTCTACTCAATGCACTGTCCATGATTTATTTATCTAGTATCAACATATGCAGCCAACCATTTATATATATGCTCAAGTACCTTGTAGAATAACACTTCATACAATGGGTCATAAAAATAAGTCTCCACTCATTTCTATAGCTTCTCTCCTTTACACATGGGATGCTTCTACATGAATCAAGCTCTTGAGTGATAGTCAGAGCATCATTATACTACAACATCTTAGAAATGAAATTCAACACATCCTAGCAATGAAACTAAAATGTTTTAGTAAAGTGTATCATTTAAGTAAGTGTGGTTCTTAGTCATGCATTCCAATCTAGTTACCAGTCATTTTTAGGGATAAAGGAGTTAGGAATAAGGGGAGTAAGGTTTGGTGCACAACATTTAAACACACTAGTGCACTAACATCTATTTCACATAAGGCATGAACTTTATGAACTCACCCAAAGAATGATAGTGAAGGGACTAGGTCCATGCTGGGCTAGTTACATCATGGTGTAACTAGGGGATATCTAGGGTGTATGGTTACAAGGAACTCATGGGGTCTCTGGTGCAAAGGCTCAAAGGGATAGGTCCATCGATGCATGCTCAAATAGAGGGGGTTAAGGCCTTATCGATATATGTAAGTAAGTAAGTCCACATGGGGATGTTTATTCATCTTAAGGACATTATTCAGTGTTGGGTCTAACACAAGGGCCTTTTATGGTGGGTAAGTGGGATATTTGGCATGAGGGTGCCACTTACTACCAAGGTTGAGTCCTAGTTCATCAACATCCTTCTAGGGAGAGAACTTCATAACTCAAAAAATTTACAACACGATAACATTTAACATTTACAATCAATATTCATCCATTTATATCTATATTCATCTATTAATATCTTGTATACATTATAATAACTAGTATCAACCTTCGCTACTCAAACCTAATTTTAGTAATGCTAATGGCTCATAGATGAGCAAAGCTTACATTTGTTACTTAACACTCAAGACTTAATCCTTCTATCACTCTCAAATTCACTAGATATTTACTATAGAATCATCTCCTTTTAGTTTTGTGCTCTTGGAGGTCACCTCCTTTATATATGCCTTGAGTTCTCTTCTTGTTGATTGGATATGCACATGTCGAAGGATGTGTAGTTGAGAGCTTATCAACTCCATTATGCCATATAGGACAACAAGGGTACATGTTGGGTGCTAGGCTATTAGTCAAGGATATATACCTACCTACTCCACTACTCATATCTACATTCTCCTCAAGCCTTAAACCACCACATGTACGATTGGGTAGGTATTCCTTGAGAATCATGATGCTTTACAACCATCAACCAGCTAGCATGGTGACTTTGAGAGTCTATCTAGTTAGTGTTGAGGTGTGAAAAATGGGCCCTTCACTTATTCCATGGGTCTATATGCTCTAGGATTGGTCTTATCTAGTTTGGGATCAAGTATTCTCAAAAAGGGGTCCTAAAATGACTTGGACACTATCCTTGTCCCATGGCTACTTACTAGAACCCATGTAATCTAAGACCTTATTAGGAATATCCTAATTGCCCAATTAAGGGAAGAGATTAGTATAATCATGACCTTGTTTAATAGGTTATTTTGGAGCCCCTTACACCACACATGTTAATAATATTTGGTTTCCCTATGTATACTTCATGATAGAGAAGGTAATCACACCACTAATTAGTGATATGATTAACATTTATCTGAAACAATAGTTCACATCTCTATTCAAGAAGGATGTAGTGTTGATGGAGGAAATTTGGTTGTATTTGAATTTCATAGTGATAAGAAAATAAGGGATCCTAGTTCAAACCCTCAAACTACCAATCCATGTGTCAACTAAATTAGCAGAATAAGAAATTACATACCAAATATTCAATGGTATAGATGGTGTGTGTAAGTAGAAAAAGAAAGGACTCATTCACCCCTTCCCATTAACCATAAGAAAAATTTTGATATATAATTTGGGGCATGTAAATGTCATCTCTAAGAATAGAGATTCATTCAACTTATAATTAGATGAACCGAGGCAATGGGACCCTCATAATAGGGTCACTTAACATTTGACTTCAAAAACTATGAATTACCTCTATGATCATAGAATTGGTGTTTATGACATGATGTACATTAGGGCTACAAATTTCACAAAGGTGTTGGATAGGTTAAAGAAACATAACATTAAGTTTGAGTCTAAATTTGCTAGGGATGAGAAGCCTCCTAGTGAGATTTGGTAGATGGGACCCTATAATACTACTTATTGGTTGGACCCTATTCTAGGCCCCCTCTAGGGTAAACACTAAAACAACCTCAAGAACAAGTGGAAAAAATACCCAATAAAGAGAAATTAGAAGTGAGGCCTAGGGAAAGACCATCATCCTCAACTCATCTTGATAGCCCAAAATCCCTAATAGAGTGTATTGACATGATTGCATTGGCTTCTGATGAGATAGTGGAAGATGTACTTAATGTGCTTGTTGAGGTATATATATTATAGGAAGAAGAAAATGATAAGGAACTTTAGGCCTAAGCTGAGGAAGTAGGACAAGAAAAGGAGAAGGAAATTATAATAGACATGGTTCCAATTGCATCCCTCAAGAGGAAGGCTAAGTTGACATTAGTCCCAGTTACGAAGAAGAAGCTAAGGTTAAACTTTAATCATACTTTGAGTGAGATTAACCTATATAGTGATGAGAATCCCATCCATGACCTAATCATCCCTAAATGGTTCATTTATGGGAAGATGTAAAATATTCTAACATTATATCATTCATGTGCCATGACTCAAATAGTTAACATCAGTATCCATGATGAGCTCAAGCCATGGATAGTGGCGTTAATGAAGGAGGAAGAAGAAAAGATGATGAACACCATTGAAGGGTTAATTAGTATTTAGATAGACACTCTTAGATCCTCAATAAACACATAGATGGATGTCTTAGAGCCTACAAAGATCATAGACTCAATAATAAGTGTGAAATTTAATCTAGGTATGTTAGGCCTAGAGAGCATAATAAAAAAGGAGACCATGGTTGGGAGTGAGGATTTCACATTTCAAAGAGTTGAAAGTTTTGTGGGATTAACTCCAGAAAGAGGTTAGGGACCTAGTGAGCACCCAATTCATGAATAAGATGTAGTTGGACTAGCTAATGCACATTCAACACAACTAAAATTAGGGATCAAAGGCCTATATCAAAATATAGAGAACTTGTAAAAGAAAATAAATAATCTTGAAACACATGATGTCTTGTTAGTTATAGAGGAGATGATAAATATTTTTGAGGCATCTGCTTATGATATATTTAATTCCTTTAAGGATATGAAGACAAGGTAGAGTCCTTTAGCTCTCTATAAATGAAGTAGCCAAGGGCTTGATATCCAAATGGAAAAATTCAAAAGACAAAATCAAGGCACTCATTAGCATACTAGTTGAGGATAGGATCCTTGGTTTTAGAACCATAAGATTTGCCCACTTGAATACTATTATGGTAATAATTATTGATAAGGTTTAGGGCTTTACACATGGTTAAAGAACTTAGAAATGATCCTAAGGGATGATGAATAACTAATAAAGAGATTTGAATAACTTCTTATAACCATGATATTTATGCCCTCCACACTTGGCTCCCTGGGAATCATTGTTGATGATGAATATAATCATAAGGTCACTTTACTTATGTTAAAGGTCAAGATAAAGAGTTAGTGATAGTTTAGAGGTGATAAAAACAAGATCATGGCATGATATTGACTATACAAGATAAAATTATTGAGGTGAGGATTATCAAATAATCAATAGCTAATAATGATAGATATTTTGATGACTTGGTAGAATAGGAGGATGAGTACCTTTTGAATCTAGTTGTTAACTTGAATTTGGTTAATAATCAACATCACACAACCATGAATATCCTTTAGTAATAATATGGTAGTTCTTCACCATAGCTCCCACCCAACTAGCTAATAATATTCCACTTTGTAAGAAACTTTATAATATTTAAATGTATAATATTCTTTTTGTAAACGCATGTGCAATTTTATTATCACATTTTCCTATAGGTTAGTCCACTTTGGGAAAGAAAATGTATTCTAATTTTGTTTTAAAAATATATCTATCCTTATCTCTTTTATATTTTAATATCATGCTTGATTTGTATACTGCTTTAATCTTCTAGAAAAGGCAACATTTCCATTTTTATAAGGAAAAAATTTTTAGATCAAAACTATTTCATATACTCAGATCAATTAATACAAGCAAGGATACTAAGAATTTTTTCCATATTTTTTTGTGTCAATTAGTATATGGCTTCTCTCTCACATATCTATTTAGATGTGTAAATTTGAATGGTTTTCATTGATTCTTGATATGCATATGTGAATGTAGAGATGTTAACTTGTGTTTACACTAGGTTAATGTGAAGATCTTAGGTTCATTTCATTTCTCTTGATTCCGTTGTAGATTTGATAATGTAATTTTATTGTAGATTAAATATTTAAATTGAATCTGGTTTCTTATTTACATTGTTTCATCCTTTCCTTAGATAATTTCCTGGGACATGGTAAGATCTGTGCTAAAACTATTTCATGTCATGTACTGGTTTGAATGTATGCTTTGATGAAATATAAATCTTGTCATAATATACTAAAAATAAGAACATATTATCTCTAACCTACCCTTCCTTTTGATTTATTTGACCAAATCACTCTAGTAAAGATTCACTATAAATATTCATTTAAATTAAGTTTTAGTTTAGAATTTGATCAAACTCACTGATAATAACATAGATCTTTTATATTTCACTAATTTTTTCCATAGTGGCTTGCAACTACCAAGTAATATAAATATTATGGACTATTTAATTTCTCTGCTCTATTTCACCATAGGAAACCATATTACCATAAATTTCTACTCATGCTTTGAATTCCCTAAATTCTAAAATGATAAGTGTTTTTTAGACACTAAGAGAATCTATGGTACATCTAGAGGCATCAAAAATTACATAATTAATTTGTATAACTATCCAAACATTTTAGTGCATTGTGCCTCCAGTGTGTCAACGATGAGCCTTCAAATTTCTAAGGCTACCTCAAGTTAGTTCTAGGCATAAACCATCTTGATTTTTATGTGATGTTCTTATTAAATATATAAAACAGAACTAAATATTAAACCTTCTATCTCATTGTGCTCATGTGGTTATATGCATAAAAAAGGAATAAAATGAAGATCTAATATTAATGATCTACACCACAGGGCCAAGGACAAAATATTTAGGGGATAACTAAGTTTGGTTTTACAAAGTGAATACAAGGAAAATATTTATAAAAAACAATCAAACACATTTAATGGTGCGGAAGTATTAATTTTAGAAAATTCAACTTCTATTCATAAGTGAAAGAGTAGGGAAAATAGAGTACAATGCATATGGTACATGTATACAAAGTAGATGCATGGAATAAATTAACTATGTGATGACTATGTCAATAGCATTGATCTAGATGTGTTATTACTAGATAAATGTTTATGTTACATATTTAACATGCATAATTACAAGTTCAATATTCACTACTATATAGTTACTAAAGGGGATGTTGATAGGTGCATTGATATCCTATCAGATGTGGTAGTTGGAAATAGTTTAAATAATTAATGTACATGTTTTATTAAATGACCTTTGATCTCAAGATACTTAAATGAAAGTTTATAAATATTAGGGCCACATTTTGGATCACATATTTTGGATAGAACAACATATGGTTGTGTTAAGGTGGGGCCTAAAAAAGCAATGAAAAAATGCTCATGAGGCATTTATGACTACATGTTGTGAGGTGCACAATGAGGTGTATATACTATGATATGAGGTGATTTTTGAACAAAATTATATAAGAAAGGAGGATACTTGTGTTTGATGTTGTGAAAAAAATTCATACAATTGAGTGTTCATTATTGTGTGATAGTTACGAGCTCTACATAGAATAAAAATGAGGAGTGTATTCAATTGCATAATGGCTATGGACAAATCAATGTTTACTAATTTCATCTCTTGTGACATAAAAAAATATATAAATTAATTCTTGATTTTAATATAAATTATTTATTAATCCTTCTTTATTTTAGATTTGAATAATTACAAAAGTCTAAAATTATAAAATACTAAACACAAGAAAACCCTAGGGCAAGCTAGGGATGGCATAAGATGACTTAGATGTCAGGTTCATCAAAATTTTAACCCTTATTAGAAATAAGGGTAATATATAATGGTATAATAAATTAAGGAATAAACTATTCTATATTTAGGTCAATTAAATAATTTAGATTAACAATATTTAATTGCAATGCTAAATTATGGAAATATGCTAAATATAAAAATTATAATGCCAAATAGTAATTTGATTGCTTAAAAAAAATTAGAGATATTAATTATCTTGTTCATCTATACATAATAATAATAATAATAATAATAATAATAATAATAATAATAATAACAAAATTTAGGTTTGAAATTAGTTAGGATTATGCTCAAGTGTGATTCATCAAATTTTTAAAATAAGCTATTTTTAGCCCAAACACTATTATTAGAATATAGACACTAGTATCGATGCTTATATCCCAGTTTTTATGCTTTTATCTATAGTTAAGTACATGTAATTTTATATAAAATTCACTTTCATATATTATATCTTTTTTTCAACCTCAATTTCTCTATGGATTGCACACATAGGTTCAAAATATTAGTGTGTAGCTCAAAACACTAGGTCTTATGATTAGGGCATGTGATCCTAAAAAAATGGATTAGTGGACTCAAGTGAAATTGAACTAACATAAAATACTCCCTATTAATGATCACTACATACATATCCATATACTCTAAAGAGGCCCTCAAATTTTTGTTTTTCTCCCTCTTATGTGGGATTTTATGTGAAAATGATGTAATATGCTAAATGTAAGTGTATGTAGTGATATATCTTGAAAATTGACAAATATTAGTCATATGATATTATTTGAGTTTTTCAGGCCTTTTAGAAGACTAAACCTATGACTGATATATAAATAATAAATAATATAGAATTATAACTTAATTTTGTGAATGATTTAGTGATTTTGATAGGTACTTTCTTGGTATTTTTTAGATGGATACATGAGTGGGGTTTGTTGTATATTTATACCACACCATTCGATAATATCTCATTATATGGTTTATTAATACAAATATAATGACTTTTATATATAAAAATATTTTAATAATGTCAGGGTTTGTAAGGTGTAGACACTATAATTATACATTGGACATTAACATCGACACTAGTGTCCTAGTAAGGATGATAGTGTCTTGAAGGATAAATAATTATTGAAGATATATAACTAATATCTTAACATGTTTATCAAATTTTAAGCATACTATGGCTAAAATTTAAATAGGTAATTATAAAATCCTACTTGGACTATAAGATAAAGATTTAAGCATAGTGAGATGGTGATTCTAAGCCTTGTGGCAAAATAAAGGTTTTAAATTTTTGGGTTGGTTTATGAGTAATATGTTTCGAAGTGTACAAGACTAGTTTATCATGTAAAATCTAGATTTAACATCTACAATAAGGAGGATTTATAATTCATAATTTATATTTTTTCCCCCTCAATTGACATCCTAATCCACATTGTGTAATTAATGTAAATTTTTGATATAATGGTATGTTGGAATTTTATTTTTAACTGGTTAATGATTTAAGTTGATTTTGAAAACAAATCTATTTATTTTGAACTAAATTTACCTCTTGAACATTTATTGTTTGGGATACTCCATTTAATTTTGAATAATTATTCATTTATTTCATTCTTTTGAGGCTACTTGGATCTTGAATTATTTTGATTATTTTATGAATTTATTCTGAAATATTTTTATTTGATTATAAATTGTATTTCTTGTATGTTTGTAATGTGAGTATTTTTATGCCTTGTGAGTATATGGGAGAATATGATAGATATTGGAATAAGATAAAGGTTTGAGATATAATCTTGTATGAATAATTTTTGAAAAATATATTTCCCTCACTAGACATGGTGATATTATATAGGATTTAGCTATACTAAATGCTCTCCTTTTATCTTGGGAGGTCCAAGGAGGAAATTTTATTGGAATAAATAAATTGAAAATTTTCTTGGGAAGTGTAGGGAGTATATTTTTTTAGATTTATAAGACGGATTATTTCTTGGGAGGTGTAAAGAGGATAATTATTTGGAAGGTCTAATGAATAAGTTGGCATCAACTATTTGAATTAAACTTTTTGAGACACTATTACACTCTTACTTATTAGAGATGATCTAGTTAATTGATAATGAAAATGTAGACACCTATATTTCAATATTTAGTGTCAAAATTAACATTGACACATTAACCCTTCTTATTCCATAATTTTAATTGAAAATAACATCATTACACTAAAAATTTTGAATTTTTGAGTATTTTTTAATTAATCAATTATGCACACCTTTTCCCTCTAAAAATAATTAATAATATGGATATTACACCTCACCTAGACATACTCCATTTTTATATCAAACATGAATTGAATCATCCAACCAGCCTCGTCAGCTTACTCAACCACATTATGAATCACCTTAGAATATTTCAACCTCATTGATGACTCAACTAAATAATTTCACTCGTTCATGATGACTCAGTCACCTAACTCCCCTTTCAACTCAACTTATGTAATTGGTCATCATCCTCATGGATGAGGACTGATTAATCATCATTGATTATTTAAATAATTTAAAATATTCAAATAATTCCCAACCATCATTTGATCATCCTCTCATATGGCCATAAATTGATGTGTAATCCATTATTTTCATCATCCTCACTTATGTTAATGAAGTTTTATCAAATTTTCAAGAAAATCCAATTGGATAAAAGCCATTAAAAGACTCTTTTCATACCAAAACTCTTCCCAATTTACTTTTGAAATGGATAAAGATTAAACAACCACATTCAAAGAGTAAGTCACTTTTCATCATAATGTATAAGGCTCACGGTACCTCAATTTTGTAAATGTGTGTTCCTTTTATTTGTACACTCTATTGAGGTTGAAATGAGTTTAGGATAGTTAATTTGTATTATTTTCCTTATCTTAGTTACATTCTATATTTCTGTTCACACAATTTTGGCACACTTGGTGGGACTTTACCTCATATTTGCACATCATAAGCATCATAGGTGCATTTAGGATCATAATTCAATTTTTTTTTTGTAGTTGTCCTTATGCATATTTATTTAATCTCAGTCTTGGATGTTTTTGTCTATATATGCAAGTCATTTTATGACATTTTCAATCTTTTTATATGTATACCTATGTAAAAACAAAATCAAATATTTCATCATCAAAATCATTATAGCTAACAACAAAATCATTATTTTAGTGTTTTTAACATCTTTTAGGCAGTAATCCTTATCCTAACAATTTTTGTCTTGGTTTAGATCTGTGTCATATTTTCTATTTTAAATTTTTCTAAGAAATAAATAAATTAGACATTTCATTGATGAAATCACAAGATAAAACAATGAAATCATCTTTATGTTGATTTTTTTAATCTTTTGGTAGTTTTATTCCTCCTAATAGTTTTCTATCTAAATTTATCTTTATTCTTACTTTTTATTTTTCTATTTTAATTAATTTCATTGTAATTATGAAAACATGGATTCTATCAATGAAATCATAGAGTATAGTAATGAAATTATTTTATGTGTTAACATTTTTTTATGTTCTATTTTTTTGTTCTTTGTGGTTTCTAAGCATTAGCAAAATTGTATAACTTATTAGAGAAATCATTTAAGATATTAGAGAAATCTTTTTAAAGTAATTTTTTAGTAGTGTTTTCCTATTTTTATCCTTTTTGGATCCCCATATGTTAGTTTCCCTCTATAAAAAACTCTCTATTTTGGACTTATGTCTCTATTTTTTCCTAATTTTATTTATTTATTATCTTCTATCATAATAGTGAAATAGAGCAAATTCAACAAAATTATAGATGTTATCAGTAAAATCAGAGGGTTTATTAGTGAAATCATTATAAGTACTAGTGTAAAAAAATCATTTTTTTAGCTTCTATATTTCATTATATATATATTTTTTATTTTCTTGATTAATTAATTAATTTACAATTAATTCTAACTATGTAACAATGAAATTGTTATAGATACTAGTTTTCTATCTTTTTATGGTTTTTCTAAATTTTTATAGGTTGCCTTGATTTTTAACCATACATAAATCTTCTAATAGTTTGTTTGTAGGAAAAAGTCAAATAAAATCCTATAAAGAGCTAAAAAAAAATTAATTTTCACTTGATTACAATGTTTTTGCTTTTTTTTAATGTTTTCATATAAGCTTTTTCAAAGTCTAGTTTTTCATTTTCTTTAGTAATGAATAATTTATTTTATTTTATAGAGATAATTAATATTTATTTTCATAATTTATGTGCCTTGATTTTAATGCATATTATCATCCCTTGACATCACATTTTTGGTGATACTTGAGATTCAAAAGCAAAACACACAAGTTTTTATTACCCAAGACTTACATGCACATATACTCTTCATTTGGCATCACATTGGTGGTGATGCCTAAGAATAAAAGGTAAGTATTAATATTTTTCTTTTTATTTTCTGAGTGGATCTATTGGTCATGTATTTCATCACCACATGATAATCTAAACCGAATGTACTAGTAGGGTATATAAATAAAAGACTCTCTATGTTTATTACCTAAGCAATTTTGTGTTTTAAGCACACCATGAAGTGAGGGGATTCCATGTTATAATACCTAGGTTTATATAGTGACCTCAAAGTTTATTTTTTTTGATGTTAACATATTAAAATATTATAGCTATGTTGGTCACAATGGGACTAAACACATTTGTGTGCATATGTAAAATTAGCTTCTTCCATGGTTTTGGGCCTCATTGTACCAAAAGGTATATAAAGGACTCCCTTAGATAATCTTGTTCATAATTTAAGCCTAGGAAATACATTCTTACCATTTAATTCATAATGTATCAATTAGCAATTAGTGCTGACAAGATACTTTCTTGCATCACTAAAATTAGGATTCATGGGCCATCAGAATGGTAGGATCTTCTATGGCTAGTGACTTGAAATATTAGGTCATGACTAAAACATAAAAACAAGTGACATGGAAAGCCTATGGGATATTCAAGTATTTTTACCTATATTTTATCCTTTTTTATGCAATTACATGTGTTTAAAATATAACTTGTTTCTTTATTCCCTTATGTTTTATCACATGCTAAAAATACTTGAGTTAAAACAAAGATATTTTTGAGTCTTTAAATAATTCATAATCCACAAAGCTTTTAAAATCAAAATAAAAAATTCCAATCTAAAACTCTAAAGAATCTTGTTGTCAATCAAACTTTTAGTCATTTTGGTATTTTTAGAGTTTGGTGTCATGTACTTTTTCTTTTTTGATTCAAGTTTTTTACTTATAAATGTTGACCATTAAAAAGCACATGGCTATGTTGAATAATTCTAGGGTAAGGGATGAGCCTTTTGGTAATGACCCCTTCTAATTTGGAAGCTAATAAAATCAAACTCATCATGTTAAAATACATGAAATCTAAGACCATGAATAATAAAATGGAGGAACATACCAAGGTGAGGGTAGACTCAAGACCGTTTTGACTCCTTATTTAACCAATATATCATGAAAAATAGGATTGAAGTTTTTCCTCAAGATTTGAGATTAGGGGCTGAATTTTCACCTTATTTTAATGTCTAAAATTTATAATATTTAATTGGTATAAATTAGCATTTGTCACCCATTAGAGAAAAATCCATATACCAAGTCTATTTAGAGGCTAGTAATAATCTCATGGGTTCCTCCAATCTTATTCCCCAAGTCTCCCAAGACAAAGAACAAGACATCCTTAATGAGGAATCATCTGATGTAAGTCATGGTTTTTATATGGAAACCCATAATTATCACATCAACCAAGATATTTTAAATATCTATTCAAATCAAATAAAAAATCCTTTGGTTGACCTAAATTCCAAATCCAATCCAAATTTTAGTATGAATTAAAATTCACCCTCTTTTGTCAACTAGCCTAACCCAAACTTGAATACTCATTTAATTTTATCGATCATCAACTAATCAAACCCAAGGTTTCATACTCATTTAACTTTGTCAATAATCAACCAATCCAATATAAATTTGAATACTCATTCAAGTTTATCGAACATCAACTAGACCAATCCAAACTTTATTATTCATTCAATTTTACCAATCATGAATCAACCCAATCTAAGCTTGAATAGTCATTCAAGTTTACCAATCATAAATCCATCCAATCCAAACTTACATATTCATTCAATTTTATTGATATATAATCAAACCAATCCAATCTTCAATACTCATTAAAGTTCTTCAATAAATTTAAATATGCACCTCCATGGTTCCCCAATAAATAACATCAATAAAAATAAAAATATGAACTTAAATACTTATTCTAGTTCACACATCAACCAATAAATTTTAAATATGGAGTTGAATACTCATTCAATATTACCTATCAATCCAAATCAGAATTTTAACTTAGGGAGTGTACCAAATAATTTCTCAAATAAAAATTATTTTCTAGGGTTAGTTTCATTACTTTGAAACCAAAATACAACTAACACCAATCCTTTAAACACTATTTATATTTACAACAACCACTAAACTCTATCATCCATTATAATTAAATGATTAGTTCACATCCATTTCCAAATCAAAGATTGAGATAATATAACCCAAATACACTTTATCCAACCAACCTTAATTCGTTTAACTTCATAAATATTGAATCCAACATCCATCCCAACCAAATAAATTCTTGTTTTAACACTAATCCAAACAAAAAAAAAACATAACTTATCCACGAATCTAATCAATACAAACACCTTTGCATAAACACAAAATGCTAACCCACCCTTTAACATATTTACTAATAAATTTATTAACAATCCAACCCTTAACCAACATACATTTTCATAAACTAAAACTAACACAAACCCATTCATGAGTCAAACTTCTAACTTGTTTACCTCTTCAAGTCAAGATAATCAATTATCACCACACTTCATTCAAGATTGGAAAAATATGAAGGAAAAGGTTTAATGCTTGTAATATGGTACTTTTTCAAGGTAAAATAAATATAAGTTTGAGGAAATTTGTTCTTATCCATATGATTTAAATATAATAACACCTTTAACAAAACAAATTGAAGTTCCTAAGTTTGATAAGTACAAAGGTAAGGGAAATTCTAGGGAGCATGTTAAAGATTTATATATGGCATGTGTTGATGTTTCTTATAGTAATGAGTACATGTTGAGAATCATTCCATGAACTCAAGGGGATTAATCCCTATAATGTTTTTCACATCTTCCCAAAGGATCAATATTCACCTTTGAAGACCTATCTAAAAAGTTTATTTGTCATTTTTCATACAATGTTGAAAATTAAATGACCATACTCAATGACATATCACTAATAAATATAATGGTGAAAAATTTACCTCTTTGTTACAAATATGGTATTAATTGACAAGCCCTTTTCCATGGTCTTTTCCTAAAATAACACTTATTTATTTTTATGAACAATCTTAACTCAAAATTAGGTCATCACTTGTGACTACTTTGTCAAAAATATTTTTAATAAATAATTTAAAAGGGAGTTAAAAATAATATAACCTTAATTATTAGAGGTTTTATCAAAATATTCAAACTTGATAACAAATCATCAACCTAAACTAACAAGCCTATGTTTTTGGCCAAGAATAAGAATATTGTGAGTGATGGTGTAATCGATGTCAAGCACATATACAACCCACCTAAACAACAACATTATAATGTTGGAAAGCTATAAATGATGTCATGGAGGTGTCCTGGTGAGTGGAAGAATTGATTTGATATCCTAAATAACAATGACAAAGTGTGAAATGTGTTTGTCCTAGTGTGCTTGAAGTTGGCTTGGTTGATCTTTAGTTTTGGCATGGTTAGAGATGTTCAAGGATTATTATGGTGATTTGAATATGTGAAAGGGGTACTATCAAAATTAAATAATGCTTTGAGTACTTATGTCATGAATAGAATTCATCTAGTAGTCCATATTTTTCATCTAGATGTTTTGGGTTTAGTAGTAAAAACTATGAGTAGTCAATTTGCTAACATCACCATTGCCATGTGTGGATGAGTCAGGGGGAGTTGGTCATATGGTTATGATCACATTAGTCCCTAGTTTCTATGTGTTATGTTTCATGTCATGCATTTAAGCGTAGTCAAAGATATGTGGGTGCAATGTTGGGCTCTCAGGCATTTTTGATAGTCTTGTCTAGCTCAAATAGAGCTAAGAAATCATGTTGATGATGTCATCATTCACACACATGGAGGTTTTATGAGGAAATGGTCACATGGGTTTGTTCATCATTGTCCCTAGATATTAAGTGCTAAATCTTAGGTCATTCAACTGAGTGTGACAAAATATATGCAAGTGCAAAGTTGGGTTCCTAGGTAGTTTGACATTATTTTCCCATAACCAAATTTTCATGAGGCAAGAAAGATTTGAGTATGCATTTTGGTGATGGGATATCTCACATGTGTAAATGTTTTAGGAAAATGTGATCTTATGGGTTTATTAAATTTTCTGCCTACATAATTTTCACTAACTTTCAACTCAAGCACTAAAGCACATCAAAAGAAATACATCTGTAAAGTTGGACTTATAAGAAATTCTTGTCATTGTTGGATATATGGTAGATAAATATGAATGAACATGTTAATGGAAATATAAATTACACATGTGAAGTTTTCAAGATCAGTTTGACACATGGCTATATTATCCTATGTGAGGAGATCATATGGTCCAAATTTGACAATATGAACGTGAGTGAGGTAAAATTTATTAAGGTTTAAAGTTGGATTCTTAGATAGATTAGTTAATCTTACACAAGGTAAAGTTTTAACATCATCAATGGAGTGCATTCCTCCAATATGTTAAGAAGTAGTGAGATGGTCCCAAGTGTTTTTTGTTTAACATTGAGTAGAGATAAAGATCAAGATTCTTATAAATATCAATGATGAGCAAGTTATTATACATATAGATATTAATGGTGCATAGTAAAGTTAAGAGATCAAAGTCACAACTATTTATCATTATTAAATATTGAGCTACGTCTAGAAATTGATAGTGCACACTGAGTCAAAGTTACCTTATTGCATAAGACAAGGTCAACTATTCAAAGTTTAACATGTAGGAATTAACATACTATATATTAAAGGTCAAAGAAGATCAATGGTGTGTGATCAATATAAATATGAAAGAGCAAAATATGTGAGCATATTGTCTAAAGTTTAACTGTGACCATTTGCATTTGAATATTTAAATTTCGAAGAAGACCAATGTTTGGTTTTTGAGCCATAACTTTTCATCTATGAAAAATTTGACCATGTAGTAATTTTTTTTATAGACTACTCAAATGCACATATGGTAATATAAATTTCAAGGTTTAAAAGTGTGTACAATAAAATTTATCAAGGTCCCATGTTGACTGTGTGTTTGGTTGTGTTTTTCAAGTAACCTAAGAAGGATGTTCGAGCTTATTTTGGTATTGTGTCAATGTCTCATGATGACCTAGATATTGGAGAGTGTTTTTAACTCCATATATATGATCTATGTGTATTATTAAGGTTTGAATAATCATATTCATTATGAATAAAGGTTTATAAGTTGATTGTGTATTCATTCATGGTAACTATATGCACATAATTTTGTTTGAGAAAATTGTACTTAACAATAAGGGTATTATGATGGTTGTTGGAACTTAAGGAGGACCTATACATAGTGTTTAATGGTTCCATGCATTTTTAAATGGTCCCTATTTTTATTATTTTACTCAGATAAGTTTCAAAGAGTTGAATGGGTCTCCATAGGACCTAAAAGTGACTTGGGCCTATTTGAAAGTGTATTATGCTAAAGTGTGACCCATGTGAGATGTCTTAAGGGTGAAGGCATGTATTATGGATGAAAATGAAATATTTTGGTCTTATTAATTCATGAATTATCTATATATGTTGAAATAAAATGTGTTAGTTTCTAGGTGTGAGATAGACTATGTGAGAGAGTTCAAGGTGCATGTGAGAGTTATGGAGCGAAGGAGAGGTAGAGTGCCTAGTTAATGAATTTATGATTATAATAAATTAAGGACTATGTGTATAAATTATAGGTCATATTTATAATGTTCAAATAGTGATTTTTATTTTTTAGGATATGTAAAGAGGTTTGAGTGTGCATATGAGGATAGTTTGAGTGAAGAAGGAGAGATATTATTAAATGCCTATGTGAGAGGCCTATATGAGATAGGGAGAGAATTTGTGAAGGGGTTATATAAATATAGATCCATTATCAAGTGTTGAATACATAGATTCTAAGGTGAAGGTGTTCAAAGGATGGTCTAAAGGACTTGATCTTCCTTAGGGGTAATTTCTCCTTGTGAAATAGGTGTTTTAGTATAGGCCTTTGGTGAGGAGGATATGACCAAAACTTACTAGTATAAAAGAGTTGATTAGTATCTTGTTTGTAATTTTTTATAAGACAAGTAGTCCATGTGTTACAAGATTGAGAGTGTTTTTTACTCCCCATGAGGGTTTCCCACAGGAACTATATGTTATTTATTTGATCTTGTGTATGTATTAAATGAGTGAGCTCTCTTATTAATGTTGCTTGATAAAGCTGATATATGCTAATTGTTTAGTAATTTGAAAGGACTACAATTAAAATTAAAATATTTGGTCTCACTGATTCACCCCCATCAATGATTTTACCTCCAATAATTGGTATCAGAGTAATTCCTTTATTAAAGTCTTGATATCTTGAATGTGATCCAATGTACAATATGGGTAGTTATCAAGGAGGTTTCTCTTGTAAGAAAGAACCAATGTTCAATGGATCCAATTTTTATTTTTGGAGTGAAAAGATGAGGAGATACATTATGTCTCTAGGGTTTTATGTATGGTAAATTATTATGGATTCTTATATTGTTCCTACTCCTCCTCCATCTAGTATTGCAGACAAGAAGTTGTTTGAGAACAATTTTAAGGCAGTGAATGATGTCACTTGTCATCTTTCAAAGACTAAATACACTAAGGTAATCCATTGTAAATATGATAAAGAGATATGTAATAAAATAAAGATCATTTATTAAGGTGATTCAAAGGTCAAGTTTGTTAAGTTATAGATTCATAGAAGGCAATTTTAAAGTCTCAAGATGAATAAATAAGATTATGTGGTATCCTTTTTGTAGAGAGTTGAGGAGATTATGAAAATCATTAGAGGTCTTAGAGAGAAAATTGAAGAGGATACTATAGTTCAAAAGGTATTAAGGTATCTATCCCCCAAGTTTGATCCAAAATTATCTTTTATAGATTAAATTCATGATCTTACTCAATTGAAGATGGATCACATGGCACCCTTACTACCTATGAGATGAGAAAGAATGATAATATACCACCAAATAAGTAAGTAGATTTCAAGACTAAACTGAATAAAAAGAAGAAGTTCTAAGATAATAAACTCAAGGAGGATGTCATTTTATATATAGATGAGGATGAACTAATTTCTTTGATTTCAATAAAATTGAAAATTGGTTCAGGCAAGTATAAGGGTAAACTACCCCTAAAATGCTTCAATTTTAGAGAGTTAGGACATTTTTCTAATAAGTTCCTTCATAAGTATATTTTCGATGATGAAGTGCATTATCAAGGTCATGATGATGGTAAGAGATCATTCATGTTTAATATAAGCAAAAAGGGATTCAAGGGGTTTGATAAAAAGAATAAGTACTTCAAGGACAATAAGAGTCTCTACACCAAATAAGATTTTAGCTCATCAAATGAGAGTGAAGTTAGTGAATTTGAGTATTATCATGAATATGATGGTCTTGCTAAAGATAGATCCCTCTTCATGGCTGAGGAAGGTAGTTTCTCACATAGAAAGGAGTCTACTTAGAGTGATTCAAATGATAATGAAGATGAGGTGGACTGTGAGACTAAATTGATGAATGATCTTAAAGAACTAAATATTTAGATGAAGATAAATAATAATATGGTATATGAAGACAATAATAAATTAAGACACCAAGGAGCATGAAGATATAGTCAAGCATCTTAGTTATCAATTAAAAATCGTATCTATAGACCTGAAAGCTAAGGAAGATTAATGTGTAAGGTATGTAATTTAAAATTTAACTTTAAAAGATGAGTTAGAGAATTCTAAAATCAAGGTGAAATCATTTATCAAGTTTGATCAAATTTCTAATGATCTGAATGATCTCCCAAAGAGTCAAAATTTAGCTAATGATAGATCTAGATTGGGTTTTAATGAAGAGCCCAAAGTTGCTTCTCAAGTTGACATAAATGTCAATGTGAACAAGGAAAATCATACTTTGAATATAAATCATTAGAAAAGAAATGGAGGTGCTATAGTAATGAAGACAAATTAGATCAGACAACCAAATGCCATGAGGTATGCAAGTTATAATGGTTACTATTACACATGTAATCAAATTAGTCATAGGGATATATAATGTAATAGACTTATTAGAGATGAAATTGATTGGAAATATTATGGGATGAATTAGACAAAAGGTGTGAGAAAGGTTTATTAATTCAAATGTCATGATGTGGAATACTTTGTAAAACATTGTCCATTTAAGGGAAGGCAAGTTGAGTTTTCTTCAAGAAATATTGAGTGCTACAGTTTTTATGAACTAGGACACATTGCAAGATTTTTTCCAAATATGGTAAAATAAAATGAGCTTATTAAAAAAGGTTTGATGTGATTTAATTTTCAAAATAAAGGTCACATTACTAGATTTTGTAGGTAGAGGCCTATAAGTCAAAATAGGTTCAATCAGACTCCTAGAGTGAAAGGAAGAAGGCAAGTTAACTCATGGAGGCCAAAAGTGGTAAGTGTGAGTCATGATGAGTCTACAAGTCTAAGTAATCTATTTTTTATGGTACATAATGATCCATAAGTTGAAGACTCCCAAGGGTTCTCATTATCTGCTTATGTTGAGAGTGAAAAGACTAAGCTCGAGGAGAAGACCGAGGTACTGGTTGAAGCTAGTTTTGAGATGTGTATAGATCTAAGTGAACATCTTGCTATTATTGAGAAAGTATCATTCAAAGAAAAACATTTTTTAGTACATATTGATGAGTTTCCAAGCTACAAGGTTGATTATTCAAATGAAAAGGTATGTCAAGATTCCATGGTTATTTTATGTGTTATCAATTCTATCTTAGAAGAGGAGAGTGATATAGAAAAGGAACTAGTTGTCATAGTTCAGACTAAGGAAAAGAATAAAAACAATAATAATAATAATAAGAGGATTCTAGTGGTTACTAAGGATTTGTGGGCCACTCTTGGCTTCATTTTTTTTAGAGAATTGTGGTGAAAAATATGTATTTGTCTATGCTTCTTAAAGAGACTCATTTCAAGGGAGAAGCAAGTATTGGTGTGGTGTTCCTTAGATGGTCCAATAAGTCTATAGATAAGTGTTTTCAATTGGAGTAGGTACGTCTACGTGGAAGAGATGTTGTGGTGATGTTAGAGTGATGTCATAGATATATATGGTCAGTCTATAGGGTTAGATTGAAGTTTTTCAAGTCAAAAAAGAGGATCTGTGATTTTTCAAGATGATGTTTTTCCATAAAAATGTCTATTGATATTATTATAGAATGTTCCAGGTGGTTTTATGATCTAATGGTATATTGAATTCAAATTTGTTGCTCTTGAGTTTCTTAGTTTGTGCTTTAGAATATGTAGGTCCTAAAAAGGGTTATAGGATGTATGGGTTCCCAAAGTTGTGGAATCTCAAAACTTGGTCCAAAAGTATGTAATGGTTGTATCTAGGTGTACAAGAAGTTTAAGAGGTGGATGTTAACCAAAAGGAGGTTTGTTGACTCTATTTGTTTTGACATTATAGGGTTTTAGAATATGATAATAAAGTGTGTTTAATTATGATTTGAGGTCTAAGGATTCTTAATATACTGAATGGGCTAAATGGGTTATCAAATCATGCTTCACAAAGATTTGACGGTTTTTGGTTTTCAAGTTATTCAAGTTTTTGTCAAGATGGAGGCCTAATTAGAAGGTTGGTTTATGAAGGAAGTATATTGTAGATGATGAGATAGATGATGAAAATTAGTATGTTAAAGGGGGAATATGAGAATTATCTAGATATTAAGCTTAAATTCATGAAGTTTCATCTACTAAAAGTTTTTGGCTTTGTAAGTTCTAGGTAGGGCTATAAGGAGACTTGACAGGCCTAGTGTGAAGAAGAATGATTTTTACTCAGTTTATCCAAAATAGAAAGGCATTAGTTTATCAGGGTGAATTCTTAGGATTGGTTTTGTGCATGTTTCCTTTTTTTGAGTGGCATGAATTTCTATTGGTAGTACTTGAGGTGGTTTTAGAAAGAAGGCTAGTAAGCTTGTATAGTGGTTATTCATGGTGTGTGATGATCTGAAGATTCTCAAGAAGTGAAATGTCTTATAAATATTGGGGGGAGTCCCTCTCAAATTTTTTTTCATGAGTTCCATATATTTAATTACTTTTGTGTGTTTTTTATTCATTGGTTACAGTGCTTGGTTGAAGAATAATGTTGGCATGTAGTAAGAAGGATATCATCAAGATAAAAAGAGGTAGGCTCAAGATAAGACGAAGTTTATATCAAATTTATAAGATGATAATTTATTTTTTATAGTATTTTTAGGTCCTTAGGATCAGTTTTTTATCACTTTTTCATTGTGTCAGAGGGGGATAAATTTCCTATTTTGAGATTACTTGAAGAGAGGGAAAGCGAGTTGAATAATGGTTGTTGACATCAATGACAAAGGAAAAGATTGTTAGATATTTGTTAATGATGTCATGGTGATGTCATAGATGTATCATAGTGAGTGGATTAAGTTATTTTATAGTGTAAGTGATATTGACACAGTGTGCAATGTGCTTGTCTTAGTGTGCTTGAAGTTGGCTTGGTTGATCTTCAGTTTTAACATGGTTAGACATGTTTCAGGATTAGAATGGTGATTTAAGCATGTGAGAGGGGTCATATTAGAATTAAAAAATGCTTTGATTACTTGTTTTCATGAGTGTAATTCATCTATTAGTCCATATTTTTCATCTAGACCTTTTGGGTCTAGTAGCAAAAAATCAAAATAGGCAATTTGCTAACATCACCATTGCCACATGTGGATGACTCAAGGGAGTTAGTCATATATTTGTGATCAAATTAGTCCCTAGTTTTTATGTGTTAAGTCTCAAGTCATGTGATGAATCATAGTCAAAGATATGTGGGTGTAAATTTAGACTCTTAAGCATTTTTGATAGTGTTCTCTATGTTTGAATAGAGCCAAGTAAGCATGTTGATGATGTTAACATTCACACACATGGAGGTTTCAAGAGGAAATATTCAATGGGTTTGTTAATTATTGTCCATATTTTTTATGTGATAAATCTTTGGTCATGCACCTAAGCTTGAAAAAATATATACAAGTATAAAGTTGGGCTCCCAGGAAGTTTGACATTATTTTCCCATACTTAGAAAAAATTTCATGAGGCAAGAAAGAGCTAAGTAAGTAGTTTGGTGATAGAGTATCTTGAAAGTGTGGACATTTAAGGATAAGGTGATCATATGTGTTTATTAATTTTTATACCTAGTTGATTGGATCTAGCCTTTAGGTCATGTTTCAAATCACGTCAAAAGAAATGCATGTGAAAAGTTAGCCTTTCAGGTAATTCTTGACATTGTTGGCTCTATGGTATAAAAATTTGAGTGATCATATTAATAAATTTATATCTCAATCATGTGAAGGTTTTAGGAGTAGTTTGATACATGGTTGGATTCTCTTATGTAAAGAGATCATATGGTCAAAATTTGAGAACATGCAAGTGAATGAGGTAAAATTTATTGAGGTTAAAAGTTGGCTTCTTGGATAGATTACAATGGTTCCCATAACTAGTCAATGTTTCACAAGGTAAATTTTGAACATCATCGATGGAGTGCATTGATTCAAGATGTCAAGAAGTAGTGAGATGGTCCCAAGTGTTCATTGCTTAACATTGAGTAGAGATAAAGATAGAGCTTATTCTAAGGATCAGCAATAAGTAGGTGATCATACAGATAGAGATCAATGGTGCATATTAAAGTCAAGAAGGAAAAGTGATAGTGGTTTAGCATTATTAAAGAATAAGCTATGTACAAAATATTGATTGTGTGTGTTGAGTCAAAGTTACTAGATTGCATGAGATGAGGTCAATTAATTAAAGTTTAACATTTGGGCATTGGTGCATTATGTATTAAAGATCAAAAAATATCTATGGTGCATGATAAATCTAAAGATGCAAGAGCATGAAATGGAAACATATTGTCCAAAGTTTAACTGTGACCATTTACATTTGAATATTTGAATTTACAAAGGAAAGACTATTGTCTAGTTTTAAAGCCATAACTTTTGATTTATGTATAGTTTAATCATGTAGTAAAAAAAATTGTAGAGGAATCCAAGGCACATTTGGTAATATAAATTTAAAGGTCTAAAAGTCTGTAGAGTCAAAGTTATGAAGGTCCAAAGTTGACTATGTGTTTAAATGTGTTTTGTAAGCGACTCAAGAATGATGTTGAAGCTTGTATTGGTGTGTTTTTGATGTCTCATTATGAATTATATATTGGAGAGCTTTTTAGACTCCATAAGGATGCTCTATGTGAATTATAAATGTTTGACTAATCCTATGCAATATGAACAAAGGTTTAGAATTTGACTATATATTCATTCATGGTGATTGTATGCAAAGAATTTTGTTTGAGAAAATTGTGCTTAAGTAGAATGGTATTATGATGTTTATTGGAACATAAGGAGGACCTATAGATCATATGGAATGGGTCCATGCATTTAAAAAGTGTTCTTATATTTCCTATTTTTCTCGAAGAAGTATTAAAGAGATGAATGGGTCTCCATAGGACCTAAAAGTGACTTAGGCCTATTTGAAAGTGGATTGTGCTTAAGTGTGACCCATGTGAGATGCCTTAATGGTTAAGGTAGGCATTATGTCCAATAAGGAAATATTGTGGTATTGTTAATTCATGGATTATCTATATATGGTGAAATAAAATGTGTTAGTTTATAGATGTGAGAGAGACTATGCGAGAGAGTGTAAGTTGTATGTGAGAGTTATGGAGTGAAGGAGAGGTAGAGTGCCCATTTGATGAATTGATAAGTAGAGTAGTTTGAGGACTATGTCTATGACCTATAAGTCATATTTTTTATGTCTAAATAGTGCTTTTATAGTTTGAGGATATGTGAAGTGGTTTGAGTGTGAATATGAAGATAGTTTGAGTGAAGGAGAGAGATTATGGCATGCATGAAATAAAGAGAGAGATTTTTTAGGGGTTAGAAAAATAGAGATACATCATCAAATATTGAAGACATTAGTTCTAAGGTGGAGGTGTTCAAAGGAGGGTATAAAGGGCTTGATCTTCCTTAGGGGTGGTTGCTCCTTGTGAAATAGGTGTTGCACTAAAGGCCTTTGGTCAGGAGGATATGATTAAGGCTTTCTAGTCTAAAGGAGTTAATCAATATCTTGTTTATATTTTATAATAGGACAAGTATTCCATGTGTTGTAGGCTTGAGAATGAGTTTTATTCCCCATGATTTTTTACCTTAGGAAATATGTGCTATGTATTTGATTTTATGTATGCATTAAATGAATGAGCTTTATTGTTGATGTTTCTTGATCAAGTTGATATATGTTGATTGTTTAATAGTTTTAAAGGACTAGAATTGAAATTGAGATATCTAGTCTCATTGATTCACCCCATCTCAGTGAATGTACCTCTAACATTTAACACAAAACCCATAAATAAAATTACCATCTCCAATGGTCAAAAAATACAAGAAATTTAAAAAATGTAAGTTCACCCAATTAGGAGAATCTTATGAATCAGTGTTTTGAAATATGGCCCATGTAAACATGATTATTTGGAACAATACCAAACCCTTTAAATACAATGTTTCTAAACCCAACTGGTATAAAAAAGATGAATATTATGAGTATCATAGGATTAAGGGACACTAAAAGAATAGGTTTATTAGGCTCAAACACTATGTTTAAGATATCATATATCATAGGGACATAACTATCAAAATTCAACCATAAACCATTATAATAATAAAAAAATTGGAATATAAGAGCAAGGGTTGGTTAATAAAAAATAATAGCTACCCAAATAAAGTAGTGTCAACAAAGAAAATAACCATTTTTAATCCATATTTAATTATGTTAGTTACACAAATAATCATGTTTTTGTCACTAATTTTCAAGTCCAATATTGTGCTTTTACTACAAGGCACATAAAAGTTATCATACATAGTGTTTCCTTGTCTAAAGTTGAGAATAAGTATAAAATTATAGTCCATATTGAGAATATGCCCACTGATATATCCATATTATAGCTTCTCAAACCCTCACTTTCATATAAATATATCATGTATAAGGTCCTCCAAGGGTCATGAGTCCCAAAAGACATCAATCCATCAAGTTTCCATGCATTAGATAGAAATTTATCCCCTAATAATTAGGTTATGTTTGACCATTCTAATGTCTCTCTTACGCTATTTTTACATAATATAAGTTTATATTTATAATTCACTATTTTTAGGCTAAAATTAAAAAGTATTTCTATAGATAATTGGTCAGCATTAAACTTATGTACATTAAGATTAACTAAACATTTAGGGTATCTTAAAACAACATTAGAATCAAATATCATTACAACTAAAACATATGACAATAAGGAGTGTGAGTCTACGGGTGCCATATATCTTCCTTTGATGGTGGAACCTATCATTCAAGAAACACTAGTCTATGTGATTGACCTAGATTTACATTATAATTTACTTCTTGGATGTCCATGGATCCATTCAATGAATTCCATACCCTCCCCTTTCCACCAATGCTTAAAATTTTATCATGATAGAATGGAAGTTACTATCTTAGATGTTTCTTAACCATTTCAATACTAAAACATTATTGGAAGAGGATTATAAGAAATCAAATTATCTCCCCATTACCAAAGACACATTTACTTCTTTTAAGGAATAACCTAAAATCAATAAATACATCCATCTTAATACTTTGTTTCAATCACCTCCCATTAACACCTGGTTAAATACACCATCTATATCCACTTCCATGAATATTATATCTACAAGCCAAACATCCAATCAACCATCTACTTCCAAATAAAATCTCCTTCATCAAAATTCAAAATTATTGATAAAACATGGGTGAGTATGAAATTCAAGATGCAAATTACACAAGTACAATTCACATGTCTCCCAATAATCATGGCATGACTAATTATCAAAATAAAACTTAATTGGTTCAAAAATTTGGAAAAACATCATTTATAAAAGTTGGTCTTATTTTTTATGAACAAATTTAAGATTTGAATCCATCCTAGCTTTATACCAATGAACTAGTTACTTGTTTCCTTAACAACAAATATCCCGTAACCAAATCTATTATGTGTAAAATAATGAACTATAAGTCAATTACCTTGGCCTTTATTAACAATAATTAATATAACCTATCATGTTTAAATCCAATGAAGCTTACCATGGTATAGGATTTAACCCACTTAATGTAATCACCACACTTTTTCAAAGTGACTCTTCTAGTGAGTCTAAGTAGACTCTTTGGACATGAAATGGCTCCATTTACTATCAATTTTAAGGCCTATCTATAAACAAAATATTACATGTAAATTCCATTTTGACACTTGACCAAACATATCCAAATCTATTCTAATGGGACCAAAAACCAACACATACACGTGATAATAAAAAAAATGACAAAGCAATTTCTAAATGCTTGAGCATAAGAGACTATATTCTGTCAAGTGATCATAATAAGGGTTTTTCAATCTATTTATATGATTCTACATATTTTGGGTAAATATTATCACATTATCAAATTAGTAACACAAAAACATCACATGAATAAGACCTTAAGGATGAACTCAACCTTCCTCCACCACCACAAAAATATCAACAAGAATCAACTCTCTATTTGGAGGCACCATTAGGATTAATATTGGGATAAAGTAAGATCTAAAAATAGGCATGTTTTCCACATCCCTAACTTAAGAATAATAGTAAATATTCACCCTTTTGATTAAAGAATTATCTGATGTGTTTGCATGGTCTTATGTAGACATGCCAAGGCTTGATCCTTCACTTGTTGTGCTCATATTGTATTTCATTTAAATGCAAAAAATATATATCAAAAAAATAGAAACATGCATCCCAAAGTTGTACTCTTAATTAAATAAAAACTAAAAACACAATTAGAGGTTGGTTTTATCCATCCTATAGAATAATCATTTTGGATATCTAATATTTTACCTATATCAAAGAAACCATCAGAAATCAAGGATTTTAAAAACATTACGGATATCAATAAGGCATGTCCCAAATATGACTTTCCATTTCCAAACATATACATGATTATGGACTCTACCGCTGGTTATGAAAAGTCATCTTTAAATGATAGTTTTTTAGGTTATAGCCAAATCAAAATAGATATTGAATAACAACATAAAACAACCTTTACAACAGCTTGGGACACCTTTTGATATCAATTAATTCCATTTGGTCTCAATAAAATTGGAGCCACACATTAGAGAGTAGTGACAGTTGTATGTCTGATATGATTCATGACATCATTGAGGATTATGTTGATGAAATTATTGGTAAATCAAAATCTAGATTAGAGCATCCTAAAGTTATTCAAATATTTTTTTCATCTAATGAGAGAGTACAAGCTTTGCTTGAACCCAAAGAAATATGTTTTTACAATGACATCATGGGTTTTTTTTGGATATATGTTTCACACTATGATATAAAAGTTAATCCTTATAAAGTTTCAGCTATAATGAATATTCCTCCACCTAAAAATCTCAATTGAATTCAAAGTTTACAAGGAGAAATTGAAGAAATATGGTGATTCATATCTCAACTTACAAACATTTTTCATCCTTTCAAATTCTTACTTCAGAAAGACACTCCATTCACTTCGAATGAAGATTATAGTAAGGCATTTGAAAATATTAATCAATATATTTCTAATCCACTAGTTTTAATGCCACTTACTATAGGCAAGTTTTTCCTTTTATATATATTAACAACACAATATGTATTAGGGACATTATTGGCACAAAATAATGATGGTGGATCAGAAATGGTATTGTATTACCTAAGGATAACCTTGATATCATATGAGCATAATTAATCTCTAAAATAAAAATCCAATCTCATAGTTGTTTTTTATTCATAAAAACTTCACCATTATATTCTAAGTAATCAAACTAAAATCATTGCAAAAAGTGACCCTCTTAAATTATCATATCCAAAATAGATTTAATAGGCTGAATTAATAAGTGGGTAATTATTATTAGTGAGTTTTATATTGATTATATAAACAAAAAAACAATCAATGGACAAGTAATAGCAGATGCACTAGTGAAGGCTCCTCTAGATCAACTTTTGTTATAGATTTTCTAGATGAAACAATAATCCCAATTGATGAAAACCCAGTCTATAAATTATATTTTTATTATTATTTTAGAAATCATGATTCAAACTAAGGTATCTTAGTTGTTACTCCCAATGGAGTCTTAATTACAAAGGCATTTTGAATTGAGTTTTCTTGTACAAAGAACATAATAGAATATGAAGCCCTAATAACTAGTTTTAAACTTGAAATATAATGGGGTATCTAAAATATTATTGTCTTTGTTGATTCAAAACTAATCATGAATCAAGTCACCAATTAATTCCAAAATCATGATGAAAAAATAATCTCATACAAGAGGATGGTGGTTATCCTCAAGCTGTGCTTTAAATATATACAATTTGAACAAGTGCCAAGGAATAAGAACATAGTATTTAATGACATGGAAACTACTGGTGCATTACATTATCTCATAACTAGGTCAAAAAATTCCTTGTAGAGTATTTGATGATACCAATATATGATACATCAGATTATGATATTATTTGTGAGGTGGTTGGTCTAACTTCTCCTTTGTACACTAATGTTTATGAATATATATATATATATATATATATATATAATATCCCACTTCCATTCAACCCAACCCATAACCAACATAAATAATTTATCTAAAAAACATCCAATTACAATATCTTTGGTCAAAATTTATATCAAAGAGGGTAGGATGAAACCCTATTATGGTGTTTAAATTATGAAGAGTCCACCATGAAGATTAGAAAATTCATAAGGGAATTTGTGATGTTCATTCTAGTAGTATATTTCTTAGTAAAAATATCCTGCATTTAGGTTATTATTGGCCTACCATGGAATATTCTTCTTGTTCTTATGTTAAAAAATTCACGCCTTGGAAAAAACATGGTGATCTTATACATAGTCCTTCACAATATTTTCAACCCATTACAACATCTTGGCTAATTTCCATAGTTGGATTAGACCTCATAAGAAAAATTAATCCAAATTATTCAAATGGCCACAAGCATATTATTACTACCACATAATACTCTATCACGTGGGTTGAAGTAATGCCCCTAGCATACATCACTAGAAAATAGATTTCTAAGTTTATATTAAACCATATTGTCTTTTATTTTAGAGTCCCCTCCACTTTCATTTTTGATAATGGAAAATCATTAAATAATAAAGAATTTAAGGGCCTTTTTAATACTTACCATATAAAACATAAGTGGTCTAATCCATACTTCCTATAGGGTAATTTCCAAGTAGAGGTAATGAATAAAAACATCCTTAATATTCTTAAATTATTTGTCAATGTAGCTAGTCATAACTAGCATACAAAAATTTATCTTTCCCTCTAGGTATGTTGCACTAGCATCCACACACCCATGGGGGAAACCCCTTATTCATGTGTTTACAACAACAAGTCTATCTTACCTATTCAAGTAAATATTACATACACATATACTTAAAAAAATTTATTGATGATGAGTCTTACCACATTTTATACCTTAGCAAACTCAAGCTTCTAGATTTGAAATGCCTCAATTCTTTAAGCCATTTACAAGTTCACCAAAATTACCTTTGTTTTAGCTGTAATAAATGGATTAAAGCCAAGGAATTCAAAATTAGAGATATTCTTCTCAAGGAAAATTTATAAAAAAAACAAAAAAAAAATTATAAAGGGATAAGAAAGGAAAATTTGAACCAAATTGGTTGGGCTCATATGTCATCATTACCAAGCATGGATCTAGAGATTATAGTTTTGCTAATGAATATGGAGAGGATATTGATGGGCCTATGAAAATGTTATACCTTAAAATATTATATTAATATGTTTCCCTAATGCTATTGTATATAATTTAAGTGTTAAAAAAATTTAAAAAACAAAAAATATAAAAAAAAGAGAAAATAGAAAAATATTACATCTAAAATTGAAAACCAATATACTAGTGCTTTGGGTAAATACTATGGTGAAAACCAAATTTATAGTGATATGAGTAATCCATTATCTATATCCATCCTAACTAATTTGGGAATCCCATTGTAATTGTCACTTGTATACTCCTACATCATCACTTGTCTTACCATCCAATAATGACATCTTAGCTTAGGTATTGATATTTTTACTTGCATAACTATGTCCTTGCTCATGTTTAGAGGAACATATTATATGCGATCATTAATATCACATTCATATTTATGCACACTTTATCTAAACCCTCCAATAATACACAAATAATTTACCCACCCACATATACCAACCTATCGATCTTTCCAAATAATCTGATCATTCACTCACTTATTTTCTTGGGAGGTAAATCACTCATATATTCATCCACATAAAACAATTCACCAATCAACCTATTTTCTCATCAATTCCCATATTGGGAGGACTACATCTAACATAATATCCCCATACAAACTCTGTACATGGTGTACTATGTATGTGTCACTTAGAGAGATGATGTTTCTAGGGACATCTCGACCACTATCACCACCATCATAACATTATGCCAAAGAGTTATTTTATTTTTTTCACATACACATCCAAACCCATATAGTCATATTAGGCTTTCCTCATTGATTGTTTAAATATCATCATGGTTATTGGATACCAAAGATTTTAATCCTACCATAATATGTTCATAAATTCATTTGATTAATTTAGGCATTTTTTACTTTTGTTTTTTATTTTTCTTTTGTTTGGTCATCATGCAATATGGCTTTTCATTTAATTAGCTTATATACTTGATTTTTTTTACTTATATTTTTTTTGTGATTTTTATTTTTATTTTAGTATGTGTTTGTCACATTTACATAGTTTCACTTATTTCAATGGTTTTTTCCTCTTATAATTTTTTGAGTCAAAATCATTATATGTATGACAAACAATGTGATTATGTCTAATATATCATGATGCATTAAGTTTGTGATGTAGAATATCACTAACGAACAAAGCTGTGAATATGTTTTAGAGTTAATTATGACCATTATTGGTATTTTTTGGGTGTGATAGGTATTATAGAGTCTCATATGTTTCATTATAGTCATTAAGAGTCCTTTAAATTGTGTGTTTGTAGGCTTTTTTAATTTTCTCACCAAAATAAAAAATTTGAAAATTTGAATTTATAGACTATCCTTGTGGGGTGTTTTAGAGTATTGTGTGAAATATAATGTTATAAAAATGTTTATAAATTGTCATATCATGTTTTTAATAGGTTCCTTAACATTAAATTCATAAATAGAGTAATACAAATCAAGAAACAAGAAGTTGTCACTACCACCCCTACATGGAGTGGCCAAGAATAGGAAGTGGTTTTGTATGTTTAGAAGTATTAGAGGATAATAGTGCATGAAGTGAGGGTGTATCTGAGTATTATAGCTTATAAATATGATAAATTATAATGAGAGAGGTTTATATTCCATAAATATAAATAATACAAAAAATCTCTACCTCCTTTTGTAAAATTTTGAATTTTGTTATACAATCAATTAGATGAATGCATGCAAATTTGTGTTAGATTATGAATATGGAATATAAATTATTATTTATAGGTAAAATTATTATTATTATTATTATTTATATTTTTAAAATTAATTACTTATCATTTAAAATCCATAGGTTAAGGATGCAAAACACTGGCTCCTAAAACTCTATTCTGTTTCAGTTTGTCATAGCCAAACACAAGGAGAGTAAAGATGACTATAGAATGTTATTATGGGTATTTTAGTGATTTAAATTTATATATATCCTCATTTTATTATTAAAAATATTATATTATAATTAAAAATTATGTTAAAATATCAATAAGTTCATCAATAAAAATAATTGAAAGACCCTATTGGTTATAGTTCAAGATTAAGAACTTTGTGATCAAAGTAAAGAGAGATTAAAGAAGTGATATTAGTGTGAATTTTGTTAAATGGATTAGATAGGTTGTAATAATTTTTAAAATATATTTATAAATAATTTATCCACTTATTGATACAATATTATATGAAAAACCTCCATTATTACTAGGACAATCCTTAATCAATACTCAGAATTCTATGAACTTGGAAATTGGAGATTCTTAGTGATTGTTAAAATAAAAAACTTTTTTATAAATGTGATATTATCTGGTTAAAATATTATTTAGGTATAATAAGTGTATTCAAATCATTTTATTTAATATAAAATCATTTTATCTCCTCTCAGCCTACGCATGCCTATTAAATAAGACCCAGAGTTTTCAAAACTTGTAACTTGTCTAAATTTTATTTCAAACCTAAAAAAATAAAAAAAATTGGTAATATGAGGTATTTTAATTAAATTTATAGGATGTATTATATTTTAGTTCTATACCTAGCTATACTATATGGGTTCTTATTCTATGTGTTTGACTAGGCCTAAAAGAGACGTAATAGAGATAAGGGGGTGTTGAGTCAGTGAGGTTATACTAAGAATTTGTATATTAAATTTAATGTGAAGTTCAATGAAGATAAATATTACATAAAATTTGATTATTTTTCATGGAGTCTTTACATATTGTCCATACCTACTATATTTATTCAAAAATAGGGTTATAAGCCATTAGACCTTAAGAGAGGAAAATTGGATTTTTTAAAGAATCATTGTTAAAATTTTATGTTACTTGTTTGGATATGTAAGGGGGTAATAATATTAAAATTAATTAACATGTGAGGATAATTTATGGATTTAATATCCATATATCCATCTTTTAGGATTTGAAGCATAAGTACTTATAACAATAAAGAGAGACAAGTGTGAGAATAAAATGGAGAGTGAGGTTTTGATCATTATATAAGAGGTCATGAGTATGGTGACCATATACATATAATGAAGAGGAACATGAAGGGTGAGAGGTGTAAGAAGAGAGATAGATAATTAAGTAAAGAACGCTTATGAGCCTACTCAAGACAAAAGTCATCAAGCAAGACAAGAAGTGAATGAAGGTCCTATATGATAGATATATAAAAGTAAAATATAGATAAAAAGTCATAAATTAGTGTTAGAATATGGATAATAAGGTTTTAGGAATCAAGGCCCTACATCAGTCTAGTATAAATGAATCTTCTAGTCCTTACGTGTAAAACACAACAATCATCATGGTAATTTCATATCATTAGTGTATATTATTTTATGATATATTAATAATTATGTTTCTCAACTCTTAATCACTTATTAATGTTTTAATTAAAATTTAAAATAAAATAAATAAAAGGTAAATATCCATCAACCCATGAATCCATACATTTTTCCATTTCATTTTATACCATAATAAAAGCTTAAAGGATTAACATGTGCTATAATAAATCAAAATAAGGAGAAAATATTTCTTAACAAAATAATATCTATCCATCTAATAAATTTACCATACATGTAAATTAAAACACATCCATAATTCCAAATCATGTCCATACCCATAACATAAGTATAACATGAAAAATGAATCATGTATATATAAATCTTGAATGTATCATATTACATCAACACAATGATACATCTCAAAATTATATACATTAATATCTCATATAAAACATCTTATGTCTCTGCCTAGCCCTTAGATAGGGCATATCTAATAAAAATCAAGTTATATCACCATGGTGTACTCCGTAAAGGACCCATGACATGTTCTGATGGCTTTCCTACAAACCTCTCAGACTGCACTAGATACACTTATCTCCCTAACAAAGACCTCATAGTAGAGTACTCCATAAATGAAGTTAATTAATGTGACTAAGGAACCATTCCCTCATATAAATTCATATAATATGTAGCCCACTCCATATCTCTCATGACTTTGTCTAAGGCTAATAAGTATCTACTACTATCAAGAGCTCCCTTACCTTAGCCAACTCAATCCATAAAGTGTCTCTATATTTTATATCTCTAAGTCAAACCTATATCATGAGGAGTTTACATGGATGTATCATATGTATATAATCCTATTGATAAAGAAAACTCCTCTCCATATAGTCTATCCACCACATCTTGAGTTTATCAACCTCTCACTATAGTTGTGTGATCTCTATTATTTGTATACCCAACTATCTATCCTTACTATCAACCTCTCTCCATAGTCTATCAACATATCCATATAAAAATCTTCTCTAATATCCACATCCTCTAACCATCATCTTATTTGATCTCCATATCCTCTAACCATGTAGGATCCCTCCTAGCTCTCTTTTATCTATCGCCTCCTTTACACATAACCTATATCTACCTACCTCCTCTATTTGTTATCACATCCCTTTTGATCCTCTCACCTAATCCTATCCATTGTGGATACCTCACCATAATCACTACAAATATCTATTTCCATGTTTGTATAGGATGATATGGTAGTGTCAATCTCATAGGTCATTATCTAGCCCATCAATCATCCTATCCATTTTCTATCCTTACATCTATCGCATCCCTCCTTTGTGAAAATGTAACCATATGAGAATGTGTCAAATTATGCTCTATAATCCTATGATCAATACCTACTCCCCACACAAATCTCTATCTAATAGACCTCACAAACACATGTGGTCTTACCAGAATATTATTTTATGACCAAACTATTGTAACACCTTATAGCCTATATAACTCAATAAAATACTAATGAACACTTTTGAGATAACATTGTGTCATCATGTATTCCATATATATACCATCACATGACCATTAAAATTTAATATCTTTATAGGATCTTCATGTAATCTACTCATCTCTCACCCTCATATACCAATCTTGATATCCCAAATGTGGTATATATACACTTATGATAACAAGCCATCTATATGTAATAGGCTCAAATTATGATCTCATGCTTATATGACCTAAGAGACATTCCCCTAAAATGTGTTCCCATGACCATACTTGTAATAATCTTGAGGGTCCAATCTCTCTCTTTTTCATGTACATTGCATGGTGTAAATCTATATACAAGTGTGGTAATACAGAGGGACCCCATGAAAATATCTCACCCATCTCCATCATATTACCAATCACATCCAAGATTTTAATGGGTCATATTTTCCCTCTCTTATCTAGAATAATAATGCCACTAACAACAGCAATGAGTACCATAGTCAATGCATCTATCTCTAGGTCAATATGTGTGTCATTGTCAACCCCTCTTATGATGACTATGATCAGATCCTATTAAAAAATACTATATAATATAACAACCTATAATTCCTAACCATAGTAAACATGTCTCCTCTATATCAAGATCCTTAATATCCTTCATATGTCCTCTAGTGTTAGTCATTTAACTCACCAGAAGGTGAAATGTATTGGTCTTGATGTGTCATCTATCCACTAAAGATATCAATAATGCCCTATCTTCCCAAATATATAGAATCTCAACAATATAATATAGTACTGTTGATGGTTAAAATTGCACTTTTTTTCTAACACCAACAATGGGAAGTTTCAAGAATGTGGGAATTGCAACTTGAAACAACCTCTAGATTTTTAAGAAGCTAGTCTCTTCTTTATATCAAGCGTATAATGGGAAAAGGGATAGAAATTGTAATAGAAACACAAATGCAAAGAAAGAACATCTAACAATGGTGATGTGCATGAATGTAATTTTACCTTTAATTCTCATAATAGTGAAACTATATGTAAGATTCAATTACATTTAAGAGTGAACAAGGCATGATCAATGTAAAAGATGAAACCAATAGAAACAGAGGCTCACAACTTAGACTACTTTTGCAGTAACATAGAAAATATCAACAAAGTCACATGACTTAATCTTCTTATTAATTCTCTAGTCACATAAGAGGCATAGAAACATGCATAGTTACATAAACTTTCCAACTTACATAAACTTTCCAACTTAAGAAAATAGAACAAAGGCAAATGATATTCCTAATCATAGCTCTAGAAAGTCTAAAACTCTTGACAATAATTCTCTCAAAAAATTCTCTCTGGATTCTCCTCCAAAATATCTGATGATGATTCTGGTGATCTCTATACCCCTTTTTATAGCATCAAATTCACTCTAGATTGTCTGTGTGTTCCCAATCTAATGGTCCAATTGAACTCTAACCAAACTGGAAGTGTCTAACAGAAGATATTTCTTAGATTCTGAAATGCTCTGTCTTTCGGAAGTTCATTGGCTGAAATAGATTGCAGGATGCTCCCTTCTATTAAATAGAAGAGGAAACTTGGCCAATTCCTTGAAAACCTTCTAATTACTTAGGAGACACTGGAGAATGACACTTGGCATGTTCCACAGCCTTACCAAACACACACAACACTCTCCGCTTCACCTATACTCTTACTATATCTTCACTCATGAATGTTCCACCTTTGACACCTGTCGAAATTTGCTTCTTCAAAACTTTAACAACTTAATAGAAAATAAGACCCAAAACATTTCTTACATGAGCAACTTTAATCAGGGCATAGGGACAGGTGGCAATTTCCACTTGCCTCAATAAAGGACATTGGCAATCTCTACTTTACTTAACTAAAGATATGTGGTGATCTCCACTACTTTTAGCCACCTTTTGAGAAACCTATAGAAGGTGACATGTACTAGTCTCTACATCGCTCTATTTATATTATAGAAACAATCGGGCCTCATTTCGTATTTAAATGGACAATGACACTTGGCAGCTTTCACTTGCTTTAGAAATAAAACCTGAGACCCACCATAGTCTTTAATATATTAGTGAAACAAAATGAAGAAAATTCAGAGGTTGACATGTGGTGGCTTCCACTCTCTTTAGCTGAGGTACATGGCATCTTCTGTCACTTTTAAAAAAGCAAATTTAAACCTTCCATGATTGCCACTGGGTGCCCTCTGCCTGATCTTGATACTTATCTTGTTGAAACCTTCCACTTAAAATAGATTTGAAACATGGATACTAATATGAAATGTGGATGCCAACACTTGTCACATTCCATGAGTTATTATGAGATATGTGGCACGTCCCAACCAACTTATAAAAATTATGAAAGGTGCCTCAGCCAATGACACATGGAAGCTTCTACTTGACTTTGACACTTAGACAAAATGAGGCAAAAAGAAAATCAAGCCCAAGCTCTATTTCAAAACTTTGCCGTCTCAAACCAAAGTGTGTGGGGACAAAAATTTTTAGTGCACAGCTAAAAATAAAAATGAAACATAGAGTATTTTTTACTCTATAATTATTGGTGACCCCAAGGACTTTTGAGCCTGCTCAAAAAGAAACCATAACTCCCACTAGATCAAAATTGTCAAAATACAGTATAACTAAAATGTTTCAAATAGATTCCATTAACAGGAATCTCTTCACATTCACCTTTTATTGTTTCTAGGTCAAACAAATTTTTTTGTTTACATGCATGAATTTTATAAGGGCCAGTCCATAATGCTTCAAATTTAGTGTGTTGATCTGGCTTGGCGGCTCTTGCATCCCATTTCAAAACAATTGAGCCTATTTCAAAATGGGGATTTGAAGTCCTTTTGTCAAAATAGTCTTTAATTATTTACTAATGCTTTATCAATGAATCATGTGTTGCATCCCTCTTTTCCTGAACTTCTAGAAGTTCCACGAGTCTGACCTACATGGGGCCATTTTCCTCAATTTCAATCTATTTGAATAGTTGGAGAGTAGGAATTTCCAAGCTAAGGGGTATTACAGTAGGATTTTCATATACCAATTCATATGGGGAAATTTTGATCACCTATTTAGGCATGATTCTATTAGCCCACAGTGCTAAATTATGCCACTCTTTGTGATGATCAGTACCTATTCTTTTGATGAGTCTAATCAAGTTCTTATTAGTTGATTCTACCAAGCCATTACCCTAAGGGTAGTAATTAGAGGAAGTTTTTAGATATATTTGATGCTTTAATACAAAGTCAGATACTTTAGACCCTAAAAATGCTTTAGCATTATCTAAAATTATGGTGCGAGGAGCCCCAAAATGAGTAGTGATACTCCCTAGAAAATCTAAGATCACATTTTCTATTGCTTCTTTGAGTGGCACTACCTCGGTCCATCTGGTGAAATAATCTATGGCTATTAAGATCCATTTGTGACCCATAATAGACACTAGATTTATCATTCCAATGAAGTTAAGACCCCATTGAGCAAAAGGTTCATCAACATTTATAGGACTAAGAGGCATTGTTGCATTCCTTCTCATCCCCACATAATATTGACAAGATTGACATTTTTTAAGCAACTGATAACAATTTGTAAATAAAGTAGGCTAGAAATAACCTACCTCACTTATCTTTATAGCTGTGGTCTTTGCATAAAAATGTCCACCTGATACTCCATGATGCATTTCATGTAGTATTTTCTTAGCCTCAGCCTTTTCTACACATCTTAACAATTTGCCATCAGAATTTCTTCTGAAAAAACCTGTTCAATTAAAACAAAATGAACTCCTTACATTCTATAGTATCTTCTCTTATTTTGAGGGAGTTTTCTTGGGTAAATCCCATTGTTCATGAAATGAATCCTGCTTGTGACATAGGATTCCTAATCAACTTCTTGTATTCTTAATATAATTTCTTCTTCTTTTTTTGAATTCGTCTCTTCGGGTATCATCTTTTCAAGCTCTTGAGTCATATATTGGCACAAACCCCTACCTCTAACTAATTTAGTGGGTTTGATTTCTACATCATATTCAAGGATCTTGGTTATCTAGTTTGCTCTTTTTTTAGTAATTTCACCCTCCATGATGTATTCTCTGACACTTGGATGAGCTACAAGTATCAGAATTTTACTTCCTGATACTATATGCCTAAAAATTTTAAGGGCTTCTACCATAGCATATGCTTGTTTTTCTAGAAATTTATATCTAGTTTCATATTCCCTGAGAGTCCTTGAGAAAAAGGCTATTGGATGCTCTCCCTCCTATCTATCATCCTTATGTGTTAGGAAATCAGCAATACTGAGCTCTCTTCCATCTACATACCTTACAAAAGGCTTAGAAAAGTCTAGGTTTCTAAGTACTGGATATGTTGAGATAGCTTTTTTGACCTCTTCAAAGGCTTGCCTTCCTTCTATAGTCCACATGAAAATTATGTCTTTTTTAACAAGAGTATCATTGGTCTTACTAAGCCTACAAAGTCAGATATGAACCGATTGACAAAATTAATCTTGCCCAAGAAAGATTGAATTGCTTTCTTATTTACTAGAAGAGGTAAGTTCATTATAGCTACCACTCTTTTTGAATCTATGGAGACTCCTTCTTTAGATACTATATGTCCCAATAATTTGCCTTAGGGGATAGCAAAGATACATTTCTTAGGGTTCAAGGATATTCCAAATTCTTGATATTTTTTAAACACATATTCTAAATGATCAAAATGATCAATAGCATTTTTTGAAAAAATAGTAAGATCATCAAGATAAATCAAGATGATTTTATTTATAAGTTCTCCAAATGCTACATCCATAGCTCTTTAAAAAGTGGCCCCAGCATTTGACAGGCCAAATGGCATCTTAGCATATGTAAATGTTCCCCATTTGGTACTAAAAGTAGTCTTGTATTGGTCTTCATTAGCCAGCCAAATCTGATTGTATCCAAAGAAACCATCTAGTAAAGAAAACCTCTTAGATCTAGCCATAGTTTGTAAAATCTATTCCATGGAGGGAAAAGGATAGTGATCTTTTAGAGATGCTCTATTAAGGTCTCTGAAATCTACACAAGGTCTTATATCACCATTCTTTTTTCTAACTGGTACTAGATTTGATACCCAAGTTGAGTGTTTGATTGGAAAAATTATTTTAGAATCTAAATTTTTTTGCAACTCATCCACCATTAGAGGCTCAATCCTTGGATTCACTAGCCTCTATTTCTATCTGATGGGCTTAGATCCTTCATTCAATTCTTTTATGTGATAAATAATGTCTCTATTATATTCATGAAGGTCTTCATAGCTCCAGGCTATGACTCTGTCATATTTTTTGCATAATTCAATTAGCCTTTAATTTTCTACTTGAGTTGCAGAATTTCCAACTTTTAATTTTTTTCCTTCACTCACCTCTATTTTAAAATAATCTACTTTGTTTTCTTGGAAACTTTTCTTCTCCAAGCTTACATCTTCTAGATGAAAAAGGTATTCTAAAATGATTAAACCTTTGGGAAGCTTATTATTCTTTAATTGTATAATTTGATCCCCATATGCCTCTTCAATATTTGGTTGCAATTGATCAAAAAATTCCCCTAATTTTTTTAAGAATGAGAGTACCTAAAAATCATTCTCAAATACTTGCCAATTCTCATCATTATCTAGGATAGTTGGTCTTACTATAACCTTTACTAACTCATTGTTAACTAATAGGCCAATTGCTGGATCAAACTATGAGACAATATGTGCCATCCCATCAGCTTCAAAAATTTTAATCTTGGGGAATTCTTCAATATTAAAAGATTCAAAATCTTCTATTAAGTCCCAAATTCTGTGCTTATAGGATTTCATCCTTACATTCTTTGCTATTGCCTTTTCTCTAATTTGCTTTACTACTAGTTCTGAATCTCTTTTTACTATTAGATTCTTTATTCCCTTTTTCTTGGCTAACAGGAGCCCATGTACTAAAGATTCATACTTGGCATCATTATTAGTAAAAGCAAATTGAAAATAGATAGCACTTAAATTTTTTTCACCATTTGGAGCAGTAAGACAAATTCCTACTCCAACACCATTTTTACTTCTAGCCCCATCAAAATTTAAGGTTTATATTTCAGAATCTTTTCAGATTCTTGAGTAGTTTGTGTCTCTTCCCTTAAAATATTAGGAATTTCATGGTCCTCATCAAAAATAACATAAGTGCCTAAACCAATAGAGTCATAATTTCCATATGAATCACTATGCATCATAGCCAACAACTGGTTATTTTCTTTTTCTTGATAATGCTTAGTCTAGTCACCTAACTCTTCAACAAAAACATTTTCTTCTTTATTCATCATAGCATGATCTGCCTCTAATTTTGATGTTGGTTCAATGGTTATGTGATATTTTAATAGTGGTTTAGATAGAATTTTCATCTTTGAACCATATTTAGTTCTTAGAATTAAGTGAGACCAATCAAGAGAAATATCTCCTCCTATCTTGGTTGTAAAGTCTCTTGATAAACATAGGCCAAATATAGGAGGTATATCTATAACTTCTACATCTTGCTTTACAATTATATTTGAACAAGTATATAGTTACAATGGTAGTTGTTTAATTATCCCTATTATTTGCACTAATTTGCCATCTAGCTACATAACTCCTTTAGTGAGTGGCTCATATTTTATCTTTAAAGCATCTGCTATTTGCTTTGGCATTACTGTAGTACTAGCCCCTGAATCTATCATTGCATTATGTAGCATTTTATTGCCAACTATCAAAGTTAAATAAAAGGGATCCAGTTTGGATTTGCTTACCTCTAGTGCATTGTTCACTAAGGTTGTTGTCTATAGATGAACTGTGTCTTTGACCTTTCTTTTATTAGCAGGTCCTTCTTTGATACCAGTACATTTGGGCATTACTTGGCCTTGAAGAGATTCTTGTAATAGTGTCCTTTTTTTAGGAATAGATAATATGTCCCAAATTGATACTTGTGCTGGAGTCATCTTCAGTTGATCCACCACATTCATTGGTCCCAAAGTTTGAATTCTTGGAAAATAAGGATACCTTGCCTTTTCTTGAACTAGTCTAGGAACTTCTTGATTTTGCATTGGTTGAAGGAATTCTTGTCTAAAACCTATGTTTTGATGACCTTGAAATGGAGGATTCTCCATAACTTCATTGTTTACAACTTCAGGCTATTCCATCATTCTTCTCTTTGATCTAGTATAGTAGTCTGATTGCACCACTAGTTTCTTGGAAGTAGAAACTTCATTCAAGAATATCGATTCTTCATCTTCAACCCATGAGAACAAAGCATATTCTAGGGTTATTTCTTCTTCTTGTTGCAAAGACATCCCTTGCATCTAAGCCATTAGGACTGAATTTTGTATATCAGAAGATTGGTAGGCTTGATTGTCACTAGAACTTACAAATTGTCCATCCATTCTTCTTTTCTCTATCACCTTTTGTTGTAGATTACCCATTAGACAATCTCTAGGTTTATGAGCATTATTTCAATGGAAACACTAGGCATTGGTACCATCTACATAATTATTTTACCTTGGAACAATCTCCCTATTTGAACTGGGAGGAATAGTCTGTGAGGGTGTATGGACTGCAACTAAATGATTTGCTGGCTGAGGGTTATTTGGCCTTTGAGGACCCTAATATTGGTTTGGCTATGATGGAATATTTTTCCTTGATAGCCTTGATGTTGGGGTTTAGTATAAGTATTTTGTTGTCTTTTCATATTAATCAGCTCATTAGAAAATGTCCTTAAGATATTCTTGATATCATCCAACTCAGATGACTGGGCAAGGACAATTTCTTTAGTAGGTGGTTGAGGATATGTGTACATAAACATAGGTGGGGTTATGGATTTAGGGGCTTCTTGAGGTAATGTCAAGGAAATATCTAGAAACATGGGCATGGGAGGCCTTGGAGAGAACTTTCTAGCATCTATCAAATTATTTTTACTTTTGATTGCATAGTCATAAGCCTTTGGCAGAGTCTAACCTCCAAGCGACTGAATCATAATAGATATGTCTAAATTTAAAGCCTTAAGATAAAACACTATAACCATACCTAGTAATGGTCTATCTATAGTAGGGATTCTTTCCTAAGTCTTTTGAAATCTAGAATTGAAGTCAGTCATCGCTTCTTGTAGTGGCCTTTGGATGGTAATCAATTATTGTAAAAAGAAGACTTATCACCCTTCTCTTCAAATATTTCAAATAAAATATATCCAAGATGATCTCATGTAGATATGGTATTTGGGGTCAAGGACTAGTACCATTCTAGATCTTTCCATTTAAAAGAAGCTACTAATAATCTTATGGCCACATTTTTCTATGTGACAACATGTATAGCATAGACATCTGATACATCATGCAGATGTTCTTCAGGTGTTTTGAAGTCTTGCCCACTGAATTTGGGTAGATCTTTCAGGGCATTCACTAGGATAGGGTCCCAAGTGGCTAGTGGTATTGGGAGAATCAAAGGACTACCAGTGTTCCAACTTGATAATTTCTTGGGGCTATAAGGGCTCCCATATTTTCTCTTGGTATTGGTATAAACTAGTTGACTCTTCTTCTAGGACTAGTTACCAATGGTGGCAAATGAATACCTAGATTTATAGTAGATTGAGATCTAGTTACTAGTCCATAACTTTGACTCCTCGTAGCTCTATGGTTCATACGATCTTGAAAGAAACTTCAATATAGTGTCCCATCGGGTGTGCCAAAAACTATTGATGGTTAAAATTGCACTTTGTTTCTAACACCAATAATGGGAAGCTTTAAGAATGTGGGACTTGCAACTTGAAACAACCTATAGATTTTTAAGAAGATGGTCTCTTCTTTATATCGAGCGTATATTGGGAAAAGGGATAAGAATTTTAATAGAAACACAAATGCAAAGAAAGAACATCTAACTATGGCAATGTGCCTGAATGTAATTCAACCCTTAATTCTGAGCACAATGAAACTATATGTAAGATTTAAATACATTTAAGTGTAAACAAGGCATGATCAATGTAAAAGATGAAAATAATAGAAATAGAGGCTCACAACTTAGACTACTTTTGCAGTAACACTAGAAAATATCAACAAAGGCACATGACTCAATCTTCTTATTAATTCTCTAGTCACATAAGAGGCACAAAAACATGCACAGTTACATAAGCTTTCCAACTTAAGAAAATAGAACAAAGGCAAATGATATTCCTAATCACAACTGTAGAAAGTCTAAAACTCTAGATAATAATTCTCTCTAGATTCTCCTCCAAAATATTTGATGATGATTTTGGTGATGTCTATACCCCTTTTTATATCATTGGATTCACTCCAGATTGTCTATGTGTTCCCAATCTAATGGCCCAATTGAAATCTAACTAAACTGGAAGTGTCTAACAGAAGATATTTCTTAAATTCTAAAATGCTCTATCTTTCAGTAGTTCATTGGCTAAAATAGATCACAAGACACTCCCTTATATTAAATGGAAGAGGACACTTGGCTAATTCCTTGAAAACCTTCTTATTACTTAGGAGACACTAGAGAATGACACTTGGCATGTTCCACATCCTTATTGAAGACACACAATGCTCTCCACTTTACCTATACTCTTACTATATCTTTACTCAGGAATGTTCTACCTTTGACACCTATCACAATCTGCTTCTTCAAAACTTTAACAACTTAATAGAAAATAAGACCCACAATATTTCTTGCCCAAGCAACTTTAAATGGGGCATAGGGATAGGTGGCAATTTTTGCTTGCCTTAACAAAGGACACATGGCAGTCTCTACTTTACTTAACTAGAGATATGTGGTGATCTCCACTACTTTTAGCAACCTTTTGAGAAACCTGTGGAAGGTGACACATGCTGGTCTCCACGTCACTCTATTTATATTATAGAAACAATCAGGCCTCTATTCATATTTAAATAGACAGTAACACTTGGTGGCTTTTGCTTGATTTAGAAACAAAACCTAAGACCCACCACAGTCTTTACTATATTAGTGAAACAAAATGCAAAAAATTTAGAGGTTGACATGTGGTGGCTTTTTCTCTCTTTAGCTGAGATACGTGGCATCTTTTGTTGCTTTTATAAAAGCAAATTGAAACCTTTCATGATTGCCACTTAGTGCCGTCCACCTGATCCTGATACTTAACTTGTTGAAACCTTCCACTTAAAAGAGATTTAAAATGTGGATGCCGATATGAAATGCAGATGCTAACACTTGTCACATTTTATGAGTTACTATGAGATACGTGGCATGTCCCAACCAACTTATAAAAATTATGAAAGGTGCCTTAGCCGATGACACTTGGTAGCTTCTGCTTGACTTTGACACTTAGACAAAATGAGGCAAAAAGAAAATCAAGCCTGAGCTCTGGTTTAAAACTTTGCCATCTCAAACCAAAGTGTGCAGGGACAAAATTTTGTAGTGCATAGCTTAAAATCAGAATGAAACGTAGAGTATTTTTTACTCTACAATTACCATAACCTATAATAACTTGACCTTATACTCAATAAACTTCCTAATTCATGTCAATGCTCTATACTTCCACTCATAGGTGGAAAAAATAGGTAATACCTATTACAAATACACATATCAACACAATGTTATCCCAAATTTAGATTTATGCTAAAAATAACTCAAAACTATCTCATGCTTCCAAACCAAGAATGTCAATTTACTAATTAAACCTAATTCATATCTCCCATGAGGAATTCACTATTGCATCCAATGATTTCACTACTGACATGAATGATTTTGTTACTATAGTCAATAAATTCACTATTCACCCTTTACCACTTAACCTTAATTAATTATTTACTCTATTTAATGATTTCAATACTAAAATGAATGATTTTACTAATGTAGTAAACCAATTTGATACCCATATTGGTTAATTTTACCCTAATAATTTTGCTACAACATCTAACAATTTCACTAAAATGTTTGATGATTTCACTATTCAATTCAATGAATTCTCCACTTTCATTTCCAAATCTGTTAATGTGAAAAATTTGAAATTGTTCACTCTAACTTTAGTATGAAATGAATTCCTTAAAAACAAATGAAAAACTCAAAATTATACTTACTAGGTAGCCACTCCTTTATGGCCTCTAGTATCTCCTCACCCACTTGATGTGATGTTGGTGTATAGGAATATGATCCATTATTATCCATAGCCCTAAATAAAATTCACTTTAATCAATATAACAATCAATTGTAATTAAAATCATTCTACACAAATTATTTTTAAATTCCTCCTAACACTATTTATAGTTTTCACATTATTCAAATATTTCCACCGATCCTATTATTTTTAAAATTTTCACTCATTTTCTCCTATTTTTAAATCTAACCATTTATTGAGGTCCCAAAATATTTATCACTACTTGAAATTATCAATCTTGTAATATTTTATCAAAACATTGAATTTTTTTTTCATTTTTTTACTGAGAACTTACCATTATTGGG